>JAXDDW010000003.1:14212500-14452500 GCA_034670385.1 Hoplostethus mediterraneus | reverse complement strand
CCACAGGCTTTCAGTTTGAGGATTAAAATGTTAAGTTAAATGATCGCACATTTTGTCTCAAGTAGTCGGCACAAGTTTTAATGGATTTACGTGACATACCAAGCGTGTTTAAAATGATGGCGGCAGTACAGCACAACAACCTGAGTGTTCAAATCTATTGTTCAAAAGACAATTGTTTAACTTTTTCCTGTTTTATCTGACAGACACAGGCAGGCTTCCTGGAGAATATCATCATCATAAAAAAAACATAAAAATGAAACATTCCAGATGCAGCATCATTTCTACCATCCAGGTGAGACGCGGCGTGCGAATAGTGAGGCACCGAGGCATTTTGGTTAAGTGCTCATGTGGCAGGAAGACGAGGTAAGAGGAAGTTCTTACTGAAAGTGATGATGGGATGGTAACGTGAGACAAAGTCACGAGGGCCAAGACCTGCTTCATCAGCCTCTCCCTCTCTCTCTCTCTCTCTCTCTCACACACACACACACACACACACACACACACACACCCCTTTTTCTCATTAACACATATATAAGCACACAGTGACCTTAGAGTCGCAAAGTCGGGCTCAATCAATTGGCTCTATTGTTTACATACGGTCCTATAATCTCTTGCGGCAGCTCCGGGGCATTTCAAAGAGAAATCTGAATGAGTGACTACACAATTCAGGGTAAGCTATATGAATAATTGAAATGTGCTGCATAGCGAATTGATTTCCAGGCTACTGAAGATAAATCTGGATTCCCGGTGACAAAGGATTGCGTTACGTGATTGCGCTGCATCAAAACACCGACACAGTAACGGCGTTCTGTGGCAGTCATTCATACTGAGACAAAAACACCATTCATATCACGTACATAGCTACGGTGAGCCGGAGCGACCACACAGTGCAGAGCTGGATGCTGGATTAGTAATGAATCACCCAGGGAGGTGGACTGTTGCATCTCCCTCTGATAACTCCCACATTGTCACACAGACATGATACAACACACAAGGAAGCCAGCTTTGCGAGGAGTAGAAGGTAATACACACGCTTGCGGTTTAACGGCAGAATCGACCGGGTGATCGTGTGACGACTTCTGATAAATAACTGGAGAGTAAAAACCCTGAAATACTACATACATACATCATGACGGCTCCCTACCTTTTTACAGTCAGGAGAGAGCGCAGCAGCAGCCGTGAACCGTGGGGCTGGTGCTGAGGAATTGATATTCACCTCATGTCGCACAGCCACGGAGGGGAAAAGAGGGGGAAAAACAGAAGGAGGAGGAGAGGAGGAGGAGGGCTGGAACGGTCACCCGTCCAGAGCCGCGAGTCTGGTTAGGATAAGTCTTCTTACCTGACTGAGCCTGTTCTCACATCGCCATCTGCCGCCCCTGCTCCCTCCGAGCCAGCACCAAGGAGCCAAACACCACAGACCACGCCAATCCCTTTATTACTGCTCCTGTGTCTGGGAGAAAGAGTGTGTGTGCATGTGAGGAGGAGACAGACCGACGGAGAGAGAGAGAGAGAGAGAGAGAGAGAGAGAGAGAGGGAGAGAGGGAGAGAGGGAGAGAGCGAAGGGGGGTGGGCAGAGTATGTGTATGAGAGTGAGGTTAGGAATGAGAGAATGTATGAATATATGTGTGTGTGTGTGTGTGTGTGTGTGTGTGTGTGTGTGTGTGCGTGTGTGTGCGTGTGTGCGCGAGTGTGTGTGTGTGTGTGTGTGTGTGAAAGAGAGAGAGAGCGAGAGAGAGGTATAAAAGTCTGATGGGTTTTCTTTTGTTTGTATCCTGGAGGAGAGTGAGATCCACAGGCAGCAGCCTCGTCTAGGTATATGCAGCAAGAGGCTGTTCGGTAGCCTTGGCAACAGAGCCAGAATGAGGGAGAGCGAGGGCGCGGGAGAGAGAGAGAGAGAGAGAGAGAGAGAGAGGGAGGAATGAGCGTATATGTGTGTGTCAGAGTGTGTATATGGGGGAGGGGGGGGGGATCATAACACATCACTGAGCAGTGAACACCCCCCACTGTCACCTCCTCTGCTTCCAAGCTGTAGGCTCTGCCACCCACCTCTCTCACCCTGTTTCTCACTCATCTCGATCTCTCTTCCTCCCCCGACCCCCCCCCCCCCCCCCCCGGTAGCCTCTACACCTCATCATCACCCAGTTCTATACTCTTTTCCGCTCTCCATCATTTTGTCGTCCCGTGCTCTTGCCTTTCCTCTCGCGCTCTCCTACTACCGATTTCCCACAACCCCCCCTGTTTCTCTCTCTCTCTCTCTCTCTCTCTCTCCTCCTAACCTCCTGTCATTTCTGTCTCTCCCTCTTCGTTCTGTTGCCCCCCCCCCCCACTCACCCACCTCTCTCTTTCCCTCCCTCCTGTCCTGCCATATGGTAGCTTTTCTCTGTCAGCTCTCTGAACTGACCAGCAGAAAAACAGCCTCTGTACCATCAACACAAATACTGAGGAACACAAACATACATGATCTCTCTCTCTCTCTCTCTCTCTCTCTCTCTTCTCTCCTCACTATTTATGACCCACTTCGGAGTCCTCTCCTCGACTTCCATATATCTCTCCCACACATCCTCGCCTATCCCCCATCCAATCAACTAAATTAACGTCTCTCTTTTTCCTTACACCCTTCCTTATTCTCTCCTCATCCCTATTTAAAATGACCTCACCTCTACACACACACCACACACACACACACACACACACACACACACACACACACCTTTGTTCCCTTCAGCCACAAGGTCATTATTGTGTAAATAGTGACAATGGAAGAAGGTTAATGATACAGGAAAGAGGCTGATATCTCGTGGCCTTGAGCTGACTGGCTCTCCAGCAGCCATACTGAAACTAACAACTGTTACATCACCTGTTCTTCACTTCCCCATTTCGTCTTGTTTCGCTACACATCGGCCATTGACGCGGCATTTGTCGAAGTCATTTGAAGTTTCAGATAGTAGAGGGAGGCCGAAGTACAGTTATAGTCCATACAAGTATACTGTATATACTCATATCATTTTATGTGTTTACACTAACATGCTATTTACTAGAACTGTGAGTCAAAATCTGTTAAGTAAATACCATATCATCATCATCATCATTAAATGAATCTCAGTCTATCTCAATGAGATGATGGAGGACCATTCCTGTAGTTAAAAGGGAGGCATCTAGTGGTCCAAACGGCTTACTGCGAGAATCTTTATGAATGGCTAGTAGCCAGCTCAGTCTGTCTGATTAATACACCTCACTGGAGTGCGTAGCCAAGAGATGCTGTTGCAGTGAGGTTTAACAAACCAATTGGGTCAAACAGACTCATTCTACGGTCACTAATTCTACAGTAATAAACTGCTCTACTGTGATAAACTCGAACGTGATCATGTGCCTTACCCCGCAGTAGCTCAGCAGGCCGCAGTAGCTTCCCTATCTGTTCCCAACAGATAACAATCACAGATTTGACTGTGACTCATGCCACTTTTGGATGGAGATGTTACTGACGGTAGCTACCAGTCTGTCTATCTCATAAAACACAGTCCAACACAGACAGGGAGGCTAATCTTGCTGCTGATTTGCATTGGAGGGAATCAGGGAGCTGTAAACCGTTCATCTGACTACCGCAGGTTGCCGCAGTCGTCTTGCTTTCCCCGAGATATATTGGGATATTTTCTGCAACCAATATTTAGTGTAAAAACAAAACAAATGAATGCTATGAGGATGGAGACAGATTCAATCACAGGCTCGGGCAAGACACCAATCACGCATCCCAAAAAAAAAAAAAAGTGAGTGATAAAATGAAATGAGATCATTGTCAGGAGATTCTTTGTCATACTTGAACTAACAGGACAGTAAGTAGCCACAAACGCCTCCTCCCAGTTTCCTGTGCAGTTATGTAAAATGCTTTGACACATCTCTCAGTCGCCTGAGGGGCAGAGATGTGCAACATGACTGTGATGAGCAAAAGCGATATATCCTGACCTATATTATCACATTTGGATCATCCTGTAATCTAGTTCTAATTACACACTAGTCTGTCACATGAATTATCCTTTATTATAGGAAGTAATTACACGAATGAAGCGACGATATAAGGAAGGAATGCTATCTGTTGTATCTCGGATTAATTCATAATACGCGCACAATAAAACTAGAGGAAAGAGTGCGTAAACAGAGTGACTGTTGTCCTTCCTGATAGACTGTATGCGACGACATGGCAACAGCACAGCCCTCGCGTGGACGGCTGAGTACATCACCGGGCCGAGCTACCCGCCATACAGGACCTCTGTAGCAGGCGGTGTCAGAGGAAGGCCTTGACAGTCACCCGGCCCACAGACTGTTTTGCTCCGCTACCGTCGGGGCAAACGGTACCAGGAGCGTCGGCTCTCGGACCGACAGGCTCCGAGACGGCTCCTACCCTCAAGACTTCCCGGTCCATCACACTCCATCCCTAACCTGCACTGACTCTCCTCACAGACTCTACCACACACCCCTGCCGTTCATCTTGGACCTATACTTATATTTACATCTGGCATGTACTGTGTATTACTGCCTTCAACTATACACAACTGCAGTATTTGTCAGGCTGTACTTATACACTTCATACATACTCTTTTTGTTTTATATATTCATTTTATTTATACCTACTACATGTGACAAATAAACTTGACTTGTTAATGACGGTGTTTGGTCTCAGATCAGCTCTGTTTATGTGATCTTCTGCTGGCACTGAAACAACAGTTTATGTGTTTATCTACTTGTGTTTGTGTATGTTTGTTATGCCTATAGTATATGTATATGTATATGTATATGTGTGTGTGTGTGTGTGTGTGTGAGAGAGAGAGACCCTTAAGTCTTTAATGGAGTGTGTAGAAATTATGTTTTATTACTACTACTACTAAGAATAATACTATTTTATTTACATAGCACTTTTCAACTTAACTTAACACACAGGCTGCAAAAGGAACACGAACAAAAAAAAAAATGATTATGAGAGTTATTAGTGTCTCCACCCTCACCCTAGGGTGCTGTCACGGCGACCCTTGACCTCCGACCCCTGGAGGCCCCTTGCATAGCAACAGACGTGAACCTGTGACAGTGTGACAACTGAGACCTTTTGACAACAACAACAACAGCAATACTAACACTCATTTTAACACTAGTACTGCTACTACTACCACAGAGGGACAGACGCAGGACAGGGCAGTTTCAAACATAAGACAATAAGAACAACAAGAAGACCCCTTGTGTGCTCCAACGTTTACAACCAAGCAACAAGCTCCGACAGCGAAGATGTAAACATATATCTTCTTCTGTCATAGCTGCAATTATGACCATTTGCCCAACATAAACAAGCAAATGATGAAGAGAGAGAGAGAGGGGGGGGGTTCATACAGATGAAGAGCAGAGATGGGAACTCAAAGGAATCTCCTGCCCTGATAGTAGTTGTAACTGTTTCATGCAGGCATAATTATAAGCTTTCTGTTTCCTCCAAATCTAAACAGGAGTTTGAAGGGACTATACTGTTGAACATAGAGAGAGAGAGAGAGATAGAGAGAGAGAGAGAGAGAGCAGCATCAGGAAGAGGGGGTCACTGACGGGGCAGTTACAACACATACTGAAGATGACATGATTAACTGTGTTATGTCTCTGTTGTCATGTTTACATGTTGTTGGATGGATCAAATTTCAACTCCTAATCGCCTGTGTTCTGTGAATAAGGAAAATAACAGACATAAACTGACATATTTTTGATCCCTGTTCTTTTAAACGTGAGTTGGGGCTCCTCTATGGGAGCCCCGTTCCTTCACTGCATGGATCCCGTCCAAGTGCGTCGTGACCAGGAACCAGCTCCCGTCTTCCTCCTCTCCACGGGTCCTTCAACCCTACTCTGCCTCCTATTACATTATGTCTGCCAACTCTGTTCAGCAGTAATATGAGAATTACCGTGTTCAAAAAAACAACAGCTTTCCCTTGAAGTGGAGCGAAATGAGGGAAGGAGGTTAGGAGGGAAGGAAGTGTTTGGGTATTTCTCTTCCCTCGACTCTGGATGCCTTTAGTGAATCGGTCAAAGATCAGGCTAAAGGGAGCCCTCAGAAATGAAATTCCTAACACTCCTCTCGTTCTTGTGTTTACTTTATCTATCTACTTTAATAAAGTATATCATATCCGTTGGTCAGATTCAATTCAGTAAGATAGCTATGACTGTGACTGTGACTAGGTGTTGTGATGTTCTTGAACAAATCTTGGGAGGTTTCTGTGTAAAACTCTTATCAAAACCACTCTTCAATACATTTACTCTACTGTTGTAACTGAATGACAACAGTGCAGCATGTGAAAAAGTTCTCTCAATCGGCAGTAGCGTGCGAGAGCAAACATCAATCACTGAACGAGGGTTTTAGAAAAAAGGTTTTCTCAACCCATTATGAAAGGCAGAGAGTCATTTGTATCAGAGAATTAACCATCTAA
Source organism: Hoplostethus mediterraneus (assembly GCA_034670385.1). Taxonomy (NCBI): domain Eukaryota; kingdom Metazoa; phylum Chordata; class Actinopteri; order Trachichthyiformes; family Trachichthyidae; genus Hoplostethus; species Hoplostethus mediterraneus. Next base: position 14,446,054 of record JAXDDW010000003.1, on the reverse strand, counting down.
CACACCGGGCACCGGAGGAAAAGGCGAGGTTCACTTGGATGGGAACACTTCAAAAACATCCTCCCATAGTTATCTGGCATTTAGCTTGATACATCTCCAGAGAGTAAAAGTTATGAAAACCCTGTCTGCTCATCCGGTGTCAAGGTGGGAGACTGTTGCAGCACCTCTGGACGTGGGCTTGGACGACTCAGAGGAGAGAACTCACTCCCTTCCTCTTGCACACTCTCTTGTATCACCTCTTGTGTCACCTCGTTCGTAAAACCTGGGCTAGCTGGCATGTTACTTCAAATGTCTCCCGGGTTAGCCAGAAGCTGTACAAGGGTGTACGCACGACAGAGAGACAGCTTCATATCGATTTATATGATGTACATATCCTCTTACGACCCAAAATACCGGCGATCACCTCTACGTATCGCACACATCCTTCAAACCTCCAGTTTCAAAATGTGGACAACAGCCAACACATATAACCATTTCACCTTAATTAGGAAATTCCTCCATTGTCTTTACTATTTGGCCTGGAACTTGAAATGCTTTGGTTTCTTTCCTGCTCATATCTTCTTTGACGGAGGGCAAACATTCAAAGGATCGCGCTTTCAGACCGATGTTTGAACTTGAACGGGGTCAGCGCGTGTCAGATTGCTCAATTCTTTGAAGCTCTTTCCAGCTAATGTCTGCTCTGATAAAATATGGCATCTGTCATCATATAGACGCCATCTAAAGTAATCACTCTCTTTTTCTAGTTCCCTTTTCTTTGTTTGTTCTTCGAGCGATTACGACACAGAATCTGACTTGGCGGAAAATAAACTATTGATAAAAATGATACGAAAGAGTTCAGAGAAATCATCACGGTGCATTTTTTGTAAACTCCTCGTCTGTAAAGCGTCAGTGTCCTCAGCTGCTCAATAGGGTGAGAAAGAAAAAGGAAGTAAAGAAAAAGCACATACTGACATTGCAGAGAAAGCAGAAATGATAAGGATTGTTGAGCTCAATAACTGAGCGGTGGTGTTCATCAGCAGAACATGCATTCTCAAAAAGGGAAATTGCACAGTCACCCTATGACCAGTCCTATTATCTAGCCACTTCCACCAGTGGAATCAGATAATAAACCAGTCTCCTCTGAAACTGATTATGAAAAACGGTCAACAGGTAGTGAGTCTTTTCAACATTCATTCGAAGAGCGCCTCCCACACAATGACGCTGGTCGTGAGGGTTTATGAGGCACCTGAATGCACCATTTACATGAAAGCTGAAACCCCGTCTCTTGACATAGACGTGCACTGAAGGCATCTGATTTGCATTGTGTCTGTGTTAAAGTCACACATGGGAGCCCGGGTCCAGCACGGGAAACGAGCTGAGGAAGAGATTCATTTGCGTTAAGTTTACATTCAGTAAATAGAGCATCAAATGTGTCTGTTGTGTGGTTAGGGTTAGGGCAGGTGCTGTACATAGTGTGCTGTGTGCTATTGTGGATACTGTGTACACACACACACACACACACACACACATGCAAACAAACATGCGCCCGCAGACTTTACCTACGCTCCCCATTCACACTGTACTGCTAATCTTTTCAACTTGATAACCTCATAACATTCGTAATCTCATCCGCTATCTTCGCTCTCTCGTTGATTACTATATCTCTGTCTCCTGCTCAAGGTCATTGTCACAAATCATCAAAGAGTAAATGCACTATATATTTGTGTTGCTTTGTTCAAATGACTCTAGTTTTTCTGTATATAACTGAAGTGTCGATTGTAGCTCGGTAGCTTCCTGCATTCCCCCAAAATCACATGGACTCTTATCCATGCATCTGTAAGGCCTCTGTAGACGCATGAGTCAGGGGCAGTGTGTTTAGTTAGTGACAGCGAGGGGGAGAGAGGGGTCACCGATGAAGCAGTTACATGTGCAGCCCTGAAGACGACATTATTAACTGTGGCACTTACTTGATCACAGGTTGGATCAAAAATGTTCAGGTCTAAGATTCAGATGATTTATGTGGCTGCATGTTTATGAATCCAGTTTGTCAAAGGGTAATGTCGTTGTTACCGTTGTGCTGAGACAATGTTATCTAGGGTGAATGTTTATACTTTCTAAACCCTGCTGAGAATCACCCAATAAGATCAGCAGATATCACAATTACAGTTTAGACGTCTTCAAAATCATGATGGCCTGCATTTCAGACCTTAAATCTTAAAGCTGGGAATGTATACATTTTGAGTGCGTCTTTGTTTAAGCATCCGTCAACAGCAGTCCAACATGCACAGTAATTCAAGCAGATAACATAAAATTCCTTTTGGGTCCATCTGCTTAAATACTAAAAGCATCACACACACACACACATGAAATCGCTTGACTCTTGATCCCTTGATACAGGAAGGCGGAGCAATGGCAGGAGTAAGACAGAAAAAAGACAAACAAAAAATACAGCAACCGCTGACGTGCGGCGATAATCCCCGGAGGATTACGCAACATTTCCTTGGGAATGGTGGGTCACAGTGACCAGCTGAAGGAGCTCTTCAGATCATCTCGATCTCCATCCGCCATCATCAGCAGGCCTTTCATAACAGCCATTATGGGACAGTCTGTCACTGTGCGGCGGCCAGCTTCGACATCCAGCATACCATTCAGTCAACACACACATTTGTTTAATACCGTATTGCCGCTAGTAGGAAGTGTTAATGTCGCATGAATACAGCGTACTAACTCACAGCTAGATGAGTCGAGACATCCCTGGCTGGAATTGAGTTCTGAGTGAGGTGCATTTTCTTTCTTTATCTTTTCCCCCAAACATCTTTCATCATCTTGTCTTATCGTCCATATGTGCATGAACCACTATTATGCTTTATCACACTTTCAGGGCCTCTAATGTGTCTAGACTAAAATCCTCAAGTGTATATTTATAAATATTTGATACTTTTATTTCACACTGCTCTGGTTTTGAAGGTAGGTTTTGTTGGAATCTACAAAACTGCAAACAAATACAACATGCTCAAAAATATGATACAGCAACTGTTGTGTTATCTGAGACAAACTGGATCAAGCAGGAATAAGTGTTGCTTAAAATAGCCCTTTGACTCATTCTTTAAGTGTATTCATAAGACGAAATGTAGACTCACATAGTCTGGAGACTAATCCACCAGATGTTCTCCGTCAAGGATAGCAGGTAAAGTAGGGGTGACGTAGGGGGGGGGGGTGAAACAGGGGTGAGGAAGAGGAGGCACCGAAACAGAATAATGGGTGAGGTAGGAGTGCAGGATAGTGGGCGGGGTGGTATTTGATTACATACTTATTGAATAGGGATTTGATTTTTTTTAGAATTAACTTACAACTGAGAAATATAATAACATTTTTTATTTACGTTTTATCTTCCATGTCTACAATGAGTCACTATGGAAGGATGGAGCCCGAGGTCGACTGGCTGCTATGCTTACGGCCATGCAGCCCTGGATGAGAGCAAGGTGGCGTTTTCTGTTTTCTGTAAAGCACTTTGTGACAAAACTGTTACAAGTGCCAAATTTCACATATTTTTGTTGTCCTCCACGTGTTGAAATCCGGGGTGGGGAACTCATGAGGCAAACACTTCGCCTCCATTCATTGTCTATGAGAAGCAAATAACGTGTGCACGGCATGATGGGATAGGTGGTGATGCCAACCAGGCCTGTGACGCGACGAGAAGCGTCGAAAAAGTGAAATACTCTGCAGAGGAGCAGAACGGCCACGCCACAAGAACCAATCACTTGGGGGAAATTGTTGATTGTTGGTCTTCCTGGTGCGTAACGTTAAGTAGCTCAGGTAAGCTAAACAAGTGATGGTGTGGATGGACTGGTATGGATTTTTCTTTCACCAAATTGAAAGGGATGATGTATCTTCACACTGTCATCCATTGTTTTAACCCTTAAACAGGCAACGTGCACCAGGAGATACAAACTCTTTAACATCCTGTAGAGGGCTTGATTGAAGGTTTTCACCAATGAAGTTATAATTTATCAAAAGTCTTGTCTTGTATTAATATGTAGGTCACATGATTTGGTTCAGATTATCTGTCATCGTTTTGTCAGCCTGATCAGAAATCAAAATGGCTGCCAGTGGTGCAGGACCTGCTTCCCAGTGGGTAAGTAATTATATATTAATCATAGTTATTTTCAATAAAACAGTAATATAAATTCATAAAACTAATAATGACTGTTGTCTTAATATGCTAATATGCTAACTTTGTTTGTGGTGTTATTTAGCAACTTTTTAAATGTATGTATCCCACAAGATACGTTGCCAGATTAGGGGTAGAAATGGTAGAAAGTTGGTCTATGTGTATTATTCAAAATTTAGTTTCAAACTGGAAGACATGTTAATATTCACTGCAAAAACAGATATTATCATGCACAGGTATGTACATTATGATAGTATAACCATATATTTTGTTCTATATATTTTCCTGCAGGGCATCACAGTTAGCTCTTTTTATTTGTCCGCCGCTCCACACCACACTGACATTAAACCCCGCCCCCCGGCCCACTCCCACCCTATCAGAGCCTGCCTCCTCTGATGAGGGGAAGAACGTCCCGTTGTCATAGCGATGGAGAGAGATGTAGAGGACACTGCAGAGAGAGAGAGCGAGAGAGAGACTCTAAATAATATGAAAGAGACTGACGTGTCAAATATGATCATCATCATCATAAGACACCCGGTGGACGGTCGGGGTACCGAGGACACCGGGTGGACGGTCGGGGTACCGAGTTTCCCGGTGGACGGTCGGGGAACTGAGCTTGAGTGCTGGTGGTGATCTTCTTCGTACTGGACCCAGTTTGGCAGAGATGCTGATCAAGCAACTTCCATGTGTCGGTGAGTTTCCTCACCAATTGGACCTGGTTAATAACCTGGTTATCCTGGTTACCCTGACCTGGTTAATAACCTTTCAGAATAATGAGACATCGGACCCTGCCCAGGATCGGCTCTGCAAAGTCACACCAATGCTGGAGCATGTAAGGAAGAAGTGTCTGGAAATTGATAGCGAGAACCAGTTCTCAATAGACGAGATGATGGTCCCTTACAAGGGAACAAAGGCTGGGTCTCTCCGACAATATCTTCCAAGCAAATCTCACCACTGGGGTATCAAGATCTTTGTTCGAGCAGGTGTTTCTGGGATAGTGTTTGATTTCCTGACATACACTGGAAAGAGCACATTTGGCACAGCGCAGGGTCCTGTCAAAGAAATTGGAGTTGGAGCCAATTGTTGTTCAACTCTGCAAGGAACCCGTCAGAGTGTGTTGTCTACTTTGACAACTTTTTCACCTCTCTACCACTCATTGTGCACCTGAAGGAGTCCTTTGGCTTGCGAAGTCTGGGAACCATCGGCAAGAACAGGCTAAAGGGATGCACCCTTGAGGATGACCGTGCTCTGCTGAGGCAAGGAAGGGGCTGCTATGACTACAGGGTGGATAATGAGGCAGAAATGGCTGTTGTGAAATGGGTTGACAACAAAGCTGTCACTCTAGCTAGCTCCTGTGCTGCTGTAAGCCCTCTTAAAGAAGTCAGGCGATTCTCCAGAGAGAAGAGAAGAAGAGTTGGTGTTCCTTGTCCAAACATTGTGTCACAATACAATGTCCACATGGCAGGAGTTGACCTTGCTGACATGATGGTGGCCTTGTACCGCACCCCTGCAAAATCCCACCAGTGGTACATGTGCCTCTTTTGGCAAATGGCTGATATAGCCATCAACAATGGATGGCTGCTGTATCGCCGAGATGCCAAAAGCCTTGGTATGCAAAAGCACAAAAAGCTCAAGACATTCAGGTTGGAGGTTGCAGATGCACTTATCAACAGTGGAAAGAAGAAGGGAAGGCCCTCCAAGGGAAGGGAGGAGGATGTGCACAGTCCCACCAGATTCATCCAAAGACCAACAACCCCAAGACCTGTGGCTATGATCAAGTGGATCACTTCCCAGTTTTTATTGACAAGGGAAGGTGCAGGTTTTGCTCAGATGGACAGACAACAATCTCCAGTCAGAAATGTGGTGTTCGTCTGTGCATCGTCACTGGAGGTTGCATTGGTAAAACTGAATGAAATCAATTTTTAAATTAGTATGTGTGATGTAAATGACCTGGGAAAACAACAATGTATAATATCTCTTCATCAAATTAAACATTGAAATGTTTACCATTTTGACTCCGTTTATACCTTAATAGGGCAACGTATCCTGGGAGATACAACTCATAAAATCCAAAATATACCAATTTTTTTTTTTTAAATTGTGGAAACGTTTTACTTAGGTGCAAATGAGATAGTAGTGACATTAAATTATTTTTTACAACTCATCTTCCACTCCTGCCTGTTTAAGGGTTTTAAAAATACACTGATTGGCCAAATGAGGTCAGGTCAAAAAAATTGAACTGAAATGTGATATCCCAGGCACCACGAGTCAAATTTTGATGAAGCATGGAGGGATGATTCATTCTTGTTACTGATTGGCCCAAGGGGTAATTCCTGGGGGGCAACATGTTTAACTTTGATTTTCATTCTGACTTTAATCCTTTGATTAAGGGAGGTGGAGGGTGATGGAAGGTGGGGCACAGCAGGGTGGCGTACTGATTACAGAGATTGCCCTTCAACCTTGACCACCTGGGCTCAAGCCCCCCCCTTGACAAGCATCCCACCCTGCTGAAGTGTCCCTGAGCAAGACACTGTAGGCTCTGTAGCTGACCCCGTGCTCTGGCCTCTGGCCATGGATCAACAAAGTACAACATTATTATCACTTAAATGATGCCGTTATCAACACCAACTTTCTCCACCCTTCACTGGTGTTGTAGAAAATGATTTACCCCCCTCATCTGAAATCATGGAAAGCAATTTGTAACAGTAAAACTAGGCTAAGGAAGTTTCCTAAAAACATTTGCCTTGGCTCTGTGTGGTATTGCTGAAGGGACCCCATGGAGACATTCCTTCACCCTGCTTAGCCAAGTTATGGCAAGAATGTGGGATGGCTTTCACATTTCTTAGCTTCCTCCTCATCCACGCTTATGGCTGTCTCTCGTAGAGGCTGTGACATATCGCTGGTGATATTATTAAAGCTGATGAGAGAGGAGTGGCATAGTTTTGACGTAACCCATGTACAGGCATGTCGAGGACTGACAAACTTCCCAACGTGACGCGTCTGACCACCGCTCCACCCCATCGCAAGAGACAGAAAAGTTTCCCCCTCTTTGCTCTAAGTCTCCCGATGTATCGGCTATTTGCACAGCACTTGACGAAGCGCATCAGAGTGAGAAATAAAGTCAAGGATATTTTCTTTTTCAAGTGAGGACAAAGTTTGGAGATGAGAGCGCTCGCCGGGTAGCAAAACCGCGCTTGAGTGTTTTCCCCAACCGCACGGCATCATGAAGCTGCGCCTCATTGTTTTACTCAGGACCCTCCTGGTCTTTTACGCTTTCCTCAAGGTAAGGGACTCTCATTCATTTCCATTTTGCGGAGAATAAACGTTGAACGCAGGTGTTGGTATTTTCTCATGGACTAAAAGACAAAGGCGCGTGTTGTTTGGATGATAAAGGTCAGTTTCGGCCAACCGGGGTGAGACTGCACCTGTTGCGCAGGTAACTGTCCTCTGAGTCGTGATTACCTCAGCAGTCGCTCATGATCCAGGTGGATTAAGGGAAAAGTTTGAGAAAAGTAGCAACGTTTTAAAAAAAAAAAAAAGCCATTCTAAATTGGTGTCAGCTAAAGAGTTTTGGTGACTGATTTTTTTTTTTGGCAGATGGAGAATGTCATGGCTTACTGTAGGATGAATAATGGTCCTTTGAGAATTTTAATTGGATTCAAATTTATGTCAGCAAGTAATTAATATGCTGACCTTCAAGTTGGAGAGATTTAACAATGGTGAGCTATTTATTGGAATACGCGGAGAGAATATATTATGGCTAACGATGTGAGAGCAAAATGTTTGGCTTCTTTCTATGGAAATGGAAAGCCACTTCACTGGACCTACTATAGAGCCAATACTACTTTAAACTACCTGAACTAACTATTTGTAATTTTACAGATCAATTTTCAATTTATTAGGCCTAATGCAGTGCCTTATAATGTGTTTACTGGCTTATATTCATCGCTTTGATCAAAATTTAAGTTAACTTTAATTTAAGTTATGGAGCTTACATAAAAGATTGACTATCTTAGGGCCACAGAACCACCTGTCCTTGTCTCACTGGTCTTTCTGGAGAGAGAGAGAGAGAGAGAGGGTGAGAGAGGTTGAGAATGGCATGTGAGGATGTGTGTGGCCAACACAAAGGGGTCAGGAATGGAATGAGGCGCAGGTCTGTGTCCCTGTCACAGTGTGTGTGTGTTTTCTGTGTGTGTGTGTGTGTGTGTGTGTGTATGTGTGAATGCATCCCACAGCCACATCATAACATCAATAGGAGTTGCCTAGATGTTATGGTACCGCAGCTGGGTTTACTGCAGTTCTGCGGAGGCCAGTTACTGTACAGTGGTACTGCTCAGGATGTTGCTGCATTGGTTTGTTCTATGATGTGGACAACAATGTGGGTAAAGAAAATGTAATAAAGCATCTACAGTATACACATAGGATAGTTCTGCATGATACACTCTTTTGAAGGATTGAAACAACTTAGATATTTCCCCGGTGGTCATTCTTGCGAGAAGAATACAGTAAATCAACGGATTGGATGGAATTTATTTATTGTAAATACTCAGTTACTCCGTGCCTGAATAGCTGTAAAGGTCTTGATGAGGTGGATGTGCATTATTTTTGCCAACTTCTATGAAGAGTACACATGGTGATCAATGATCAGTACACATGCAAATATGAGCCTACCACAAGCAGTGAAGTGTTAAACCTGTTGGGGTGTAACAGACAGACAGGCCTCTGGCGTGGAGTCTGTGTAATTGATTATCAGATATGATGGCTATAATTGAGTTGTTTGAAGATTAAAGGGGATTTTCATTGGGCTGTAAAATGAAATTAGGACTAAATGTTTTCAGGGATTTGTTAGTTTTAAAGGTAAATATCCACCCTGAAACAAATTCAACATGTTGTTCCGCAAAACTGTTCGGCCTAGAATTGTGAACAATAACAATTTTCTCCCAAAGTTAGTGATAAGACAGTCAGCTGAAGATGTCAATAAGCGACAAATCCTTAGAGCCTTGGTTCTCTTCTTGGCTCATTTCTCTCTTTAGGAGACTTGTTCATGGATGATGATGATGATGGTGACCTTGACAAAGGTGTTGATTCCAGATATGGAAGATACAGAAAAGAGCATAAAACACCATAAACACCTTTTTAAAATATTTACTTGTGCAATTTCTTATCGTATTGCCTTAACGTATTATATATATCATGGTGAGTGACACTGTGACACTGCACCTCCTTCTCTTTCTCTTCTCACGCCTAACATTTGTGTGTTGTCATCTCCTGACCTTGCAACACTCCTGTTAGGAATCTGACAGGAAGTTGGTGGCAGACTCAATCGACTATCACCCACTATTTTGTACAGTAGCCCCAGACATGGGAAGTGGCAGGTGTGGTGGGGCAGTACCACTCAATGCCCTTGGCAGCTCAATAGAAGGAAATGGAAACAGGGCAGAGAGGATGGCATGGAGCTGATAACTTAATAACTTTCCCCAGAGGTTTCACACCCAGATCACAAACTATACTATCTGGGCCAGCGTATCAATGTTTCTTCATAGATTTCAGGCTTTCTCAGATGCTCAATGTTATTCACAATAGTCTTACTGAAAAATATGCAAAGAAAATAAAGCTAAAAGAGGAACAGAAGTTGAAATACAAAAAGGGGAAATAGTGGGTTTTTCTGCAAGCCATGGTACAGTAGACATTTGCACAAATACTTGTCTTCCTTTTCTTTCTTTCTTTCTCTTTCTGTACACATGGTACCTCTGACCTGGAGCAATGGCACATTCTGTACATATGCTTTTGGCTTCTGTAAAGTGAATATACTGTATGTGATATGGTGTATAGTTTTTTATAACACTATTCTACAAGCCACAACACTTTCTGTACATATATGACCACCTGTATACTTGTTTGTGTTTTTCACATATCTCCATTCCATTGTTATATTCTGCATGTATTTGTATCATAATGCTTCCACACTTTTTATACAGTATACATACTGATATTTTTATATTTTTTTTACCTTATCTATTTACATTATATATAGCACATATTTCTAATTTAGAAATCCATTAGTTGTATAGTTAAGTAAGCAGTGACTAATAGTAACATCTGTATGTAATAACTGTAGTAACTGAGTAACTGCAGTAATAATTGTAATTTTAATCCAGCATTTTCCCATCTGATACTGTCTACATGACAAATTGGGTTTAAATTGACACCAATATACATTTCTCAAGCCCCATGATTTACATTTATATTCTATTTTGTTGCTTTATTTACTGTTTTTTTTTTTATTGCTTATGCTTTGCTGAATCCTATTACTTTCATTATATCTTCATTTTATTATTGTTACACTAAAGTTTGATATTATCTTATCTTACAAAATTCATATAAAACACTAAACTAAATGAAACTGATAAGTTAACATTTAAATGAATAATTCAATGTTCTAGTCTGGCGCCTTTAATGATTTCTTCCTTTCTCTTAGCAACACTTTCAGACTATACTGACTCCAATGGATCTCACTGCTTGAAATAAAAGGCTGCTATTCTCTAGTTATACATTCAGATTTTTTCTGTAATGGGAAACTTTGCATGCCATTTATTTAGCCAACATGCAAGACCTTCGAAAACATATTGACATTATCCTGGGAGAAGAATAGGGCTAGGCTATTAAGTATGGTGTGGGTTGCTAGATGTTAACCACAGTTCAGAGAGAGTGCGTGCAAAGTCACAGTTAAACACCCACCCATTAACGACCCAGGAAAAGTACATCACTTTGCATGAGTTTATCATGGTATGAAGTCTTGCTGTCCACCCGTCTCTCTCTCTCTCTCTCTCTCTCTCTCTCTCTCTCTGTCTCTCTCTGTGGCCTTCTCATAACTTGCAAACATATTAGTGATGAGACTGGTGACGTGGCTATCACAGGGAAGCATCTCGGAACAAGGAAACGGGACCTTTCTACCATTTACAAGTACTGGTCTGTCTGTCTGACATTCATATGGCCAACAGGGTCAGATCAGATGCTGTTCTATGCATCATATTACTTTCAAATGCGGACTGACATATAGTACAGACACACCAACGCAGTTTACTTCCTTTTCAGAGACTTTCTAGTGCCTCTGATTCTGATTAATTGTTGCCGTTCAAAAATCCCATTATTGTTCTGAATTACCCAAGTCACCAATCGAGTTTTTCCACTTTGTGGAATGCCCTCCTCCCACCTCACAACTGAATCAAGACACTGCATTTCCAAATTAACATCCCCAAACATGTTGCCTTTGACCAGGAGCCTGACTGGAAGCATTGCATGTGCATGATGCACCACAAAGAGACACAGTTCCAGCGTCCATGTAATTGAGAGACAGGCTCCTCTTTCAGCCTCAAAGGCCTTATTGTCAGCGGATAACTATCGTTTTATCAGTGGCCAATGAGCGAGCCATGGCCATGCAAGGCTATGGATGTGTGGAGTGAAGTTTTTTCTTCTTCTCCATGTGTCCCTCAATCCCTCTCCTCCCCTCAGTCTTACTCCCCCTTCCTTTATTGGGAGGTCAGAATGAGTGGTCTTTTAAAGCTGCCTTAAGTACAGATACGACTTTTACAGTCTCATAGCACAAAATGGCCATAATATATCTACATCAGTCAATCAGATTTGTTGATCAATACCAATGATTCAGTTATTTATTTTAAAACGCACAATCAAGTGCATATCACACCACATCACACACCCCACCCATGCTGCAGTTTCACACACTCCACACATTCAGTGTGAAGGCCCAGCCCTGTGTCGAGAGTTTTTCTATTGCTTATTAGCCACAGTCTACATTGAGTGTCTTTATGATTGAGTGTAAAACACCATAGCGTTGACTGCTTATCACCACAGGTGTCGCCAAAATCAAGAAAAACAAGAATCTTGCAGATTATCAATTTAATGCCCCTTTGAGAACAAAAAAAAACAACAACGAAATGGTGGTGTGAGTGTGTGTGTGTGTTGTGTGTGTGTGCACACGAGAGAGAGATAGTAAGAGAATGCTTGTTTGACCTGTGGAGAGAGTTAAACACAGCTTGTAAAATTTGGGGACTGCTGAAAAGGCTCATAAAATGAGAAGGAAGATCTGGCAGCTTGCAAACAGTGTCACCATTCATCACAGTCTGGATTTAAATGGGGGACAGACAGGTACAGTCATAGTCCCCTGTGATTATTTAAAGATGATAATCGCCGCCTCTCACTTTCCTTCCGTCTCTCCTAACAAGCGCACATCACATCACACCACATCACACACCCCACCCATGCTGCAGTTTCACTCCACACATAGATTGCACTTCTATATTCAGTGTAAAGGCCCAGCCCTCTGTGTCGAGAATTTATGTGTGAATGTGCCTGTGTGTTTGTGTGTGTGTGTGTGTGTGTGTGTATGTGTGTGTGTGCCTCGCACCATAAGGAGGAAGCTTCAGTGGTAAGTACATTGTAGTCAGATAGGAATCTACACCCAGCAGATCGAGACACTGCACAGTCCTGCACTGTCCACTGGGGCTGTGGACAGTAAATACCACGTCACTGATTTCCATAGCTGCTGATCGGGCCCATGATAGCAGCAGAGGGAGGCTGGACACGTGGAGAAAACACACTCGTACCTAAAGACATTATACACAGGAACACACTGTCAAATGTCGGTACATGTAATATAGACATTAAACACAAATGTACAAATGTGTAAATGGACCATCTGAATGGATCACCCACAAAGAAAATACAATCCAAGATCATTTAACCACATAAATACATGGTTTAATATATAAATGGAGTTTTTATTTACTTAATTCATAAATGTCCGTACAAGTAAACAGCTGTATGTTGTAACTGACTCAACACTGACTGGAAAAGCTGCCGCCACCCTGTCCATCAGTCATGACTAGTGACACCAGGAAACTGAACACACCAATCTAGAAAGGCAAATATTTATGAAAATAGTTCCCAATCAAACAGACTGTGGTAAAGTAACTCAGACTTTACTGATAGTGTTAAAAGGAGTTTTACATGTAAGCCTCCCATAAAAACTGTTATCTTATCCTTGAGTTAAAGACCAGAGCCACAAAGTCCTTGAATCAGTACAGCAAATGACAGTCTCCTGATTTTCCCATACAGTGGCTTAACTTTATAAGTAAATAAATAAATAGATATCCATATCAGCATGAGAAGAAATTTAGGAGAAAATAGGAGTACTAATCTGGAGTCATTGGTGTAGTCATGAAGATAAAAAGTGGCAAACTAGTCTCAGGTTAACACCTCTACTCTAAGATTATCTTTGAATGTGGGTCCCACAAGCTTTAAGCCCTGTAGTTAAACATAGGTCAAGGTCATCTGGTTCCCTAACATCATGAATGAGCAGGAGCCAAAGTTGTGATGTGAAAAGAGAAATCAGTCATCATCTATTGTCAGGAAGTTATTGAGAAAATGGTACTAAACTTTAATGTATGACCTATTGTCTAATAATATTTAACTTTTCAGTCACTTCCTTCCATGTTCTGTCTGCCGTTAACCCAAGGATTGAATTTCTTTAATCAAAATATCTCCAAGACATCACACACAGTTTTCAGAAACACGTTTAGTGATTAAAAAAAGATGTTGATTCTGAGATGGAAACCACTCACTGGTACAGATTAGCGTGAGCTTGGCACACTGCAGAGGAAGGAGCAGTACAGTATATCAAGTGCTCCTGTGGCAACAGCGGTGCTCTCAGATAGTTTTTAGCTGCCCTAGTCCATTTTAAGGGAGGCTAGCGTTGATTTATTAGCCAATGTCGTGTGGCTCTTCTCTTCCTTTATTTGACCTTAATGAGGTGGAGGCATGAAGTGCAGCACAATGATTAACTGAAAAGTCCTTTATATTTTTCCAATCTGTTATCAGGGCTCTCTGGGTGGGCTAAGGAAGTGCCAGGATGTTGTGCTAGTCCAGAAACAATGAGTAGGTTACTCATGAGAAACTGGCGAGGCTGGGGGACTGAGCGTTAAATAGAGAACATGCTGCCAATGAGTAAATCCTGAGCGAAGAGGTGAAAGTGCCTTTTTAACTTGCTCTCAAGGCAGTATTACAGCTTTCACCAACCTCACACATCATAAATAAAACGAATGTCTGAATTGCCGAAAGGGAAGTTAGAAAGGAGAATTTAGTTTTGGTCCACCCTTCTGGCCTGTGCACATACACAAATTCCGTGTTTGTGTGCATGTGTGTGTATGTATCTGTAAAACAATGTGCTTTACAGCAGAAAGGGGAATTGCTTTATGGCACTAAAACAGGAACCATTTTTACTTCACAAGTAATAGACAACTTCAATAGTTCCCCTCTTCTAGCTGCATAGTTTTACCGTCATGTTAGCTTACTTCATTGGAATGCGTTCTTATCATTCCTCTTGCTCTTTAAAGCAAATGCATGTGGAGTGATGGCGGGGGGGGGGGGGGGGGGGGGGGGACTAACATCCTCATTGCAACAGGAAGCAAAAGTGGGAAAAGTGGTCTATATATTGAGAAACACAAAATGTTAAACATAGAGTTTTTTTTTTAAATTGGTCCGACGTTCCAGTGTGACAGTCACCATATTGTCTTGTTGCTGAGGCATCGTGTGGCTGTAGCGAGGTTCTTCAGTCTACCCGCTTCCACCATGAAGTAGCTGGACCACGACTTGTTCTCTCACCCTGTTTGCTTTTGCTCAGTAGGCCAAGATATATTTTAGCGGTTTGCTTTGTTGAGCTCATAATTAAATTAAATCAGATTTGGATGGCAATCAAACCTATATATGTTTTACATTATTAGAAATGGAGGTAATCTAAAGTTTATGCTTTCAATTTATAAAGCAGAGACTGCATTATCCCTTGGCAGCACACACACTTTCTCCTGTTTCATCTCTTTCTCTTTTGTTCCATCTAGCCACTGTACTATTCTAACTTGTCTTCATGCTCTCTCTGTCACCCCCCCTTTTTTGTCAAAATGATAATTATATATTTTATTTTATTTTTGTAATTTCTTCTTGTATTATGAACATTTATGGTAATAAACTCCAGACTATGATATATGGAATTTATAAGATCGTTAACTGTGATATAAATGTCATGTACCACAGCCTGTCGTGGGTTGTTGCTTAATTGACTTACCTGTACTACACACACACACACACACACACACACACGCGCGTTTTGCTGTAGAGCATTCCTTTTTTGTCTCGTCTCAACTGTCTGCGACTGCAACTTTGTCTGCGACTGAACCTTGAACAGCACCAGAAACTAAGAATTGTGTGATTTGAGGTTATCAGATGAAATAGCTATGGTTAAATAGGCTGATCCCAGAACAAACAGATTTAAAAGTGATTTCTTAATTGTTTTTGGGTCCGACTGTTATTGTGGAGGAAGGAACTGGGGCGTTATCAGGAGGCAAGCAGAGAAGGAAGACTGTTCGGAGTGAGAGGGAATCACAGGCTGCCTTTAGGGTTGATGTAATGTTTACATAGTGGTCAGTACAGCTATTTCCTCCCCCTGGTGCAGACTGGCCCAGCCAAAGGGCACAGATATAGTACACAGGGCATGAGGGCCACTGGCTGAGTCCCAGCCAAGTATATTTCAGATTAGGGTTAAATATTGCCTCTCAAGGGAAAAACTAATGGGTACAAAAAAGTACCGCTGGAGAGCTTCTGAGCAGTAGTGTATCAGAGTGCTTTTAAGCTCTCTGTATCGAGAAACAGCTAACCGCCACTATTATGTTTTCCCCTTCTTTCAGCGATCTTAGTAGAATTATTTCCTCATTAATCCCTGCTATTAGTGGTTTTACACAAGCACCAAAAACATCCTTTTAGAAGACATATCAGACAGAAAGATTGCTGTGATGAACTGGCCAATGCATCTATAGACTGTCCTGCACAAGCCTGGGGCTGAGTACTAAGCTGGGGGACGAAGAGATGCAGAGGTGGGGAGTGGGGAGTGGGGTCCCAGGGGATGCTAAATAAAATGACCTCCATTATTTGAACTACTTCAGTATTTCTAGAGAATTCCCAAATCTCTTCCTGAGTCACTGCCAAGGCATGATGGCTCCTGTGGCTTGAGATGTCGTTTTGTTTATTTAGTCAGAAGAAAATAAACGATACTGAGGAAGTGGGCCAAGAAAATAAAAAACATTAGGGAATCATGGCTCAGCAAAGTCACATCTCCAGAGGTCAATTAAACATCAATATTTGGATCAAAACGTGAGGTTGTCATGGTGTTGACATGCAGGCTTCCCATACTGCTGTTCCTCAGATTTTGATGTAGTGGGAAGAGGTCTAGAAAGGAGCAATTACTTATTATTAAGTGCACAAATGTTTTCATGGATGGAGACGACGGGTAGCTTTGCAGCTGATCTATTTTAAGTACACTGTAATGTTCTATTTCAAATATAAAAGGCTAGGTTAGTGTCAGTTTTGGCCACTGGATCACACTAACTACTCACTACTTCCAAAACTTTATGTATCGTCAAAGTATTTAGCAGAGACGTGCTGACTTCACAAGTTGCTAGTTCTCTCACCAGCACACACTTTTCCTCTTGTAGAAAATGTCCCACCCAACACACCCACTAGTAGTAAAAGCACTGTACTAAGCAGCTGATGAAACATGCAAAACACCAGTACAGAAATAGGCATTGTATCTTTGCTGCCTCTTCATTCAAATGAAGTTAGGCAGCAATGGTTAAAACATATCATAGTTCCTCATATAGTTCCTCAAAGTAGACAACTTGTTCCCCCAGTTCACAAAATCCACTCAGTGCAACATGTTTAGTTCATACCACCTGGCATTTTGATGTACTGTAGTCTAATGTTTGGTTGTTGGGTGGTACAGCAGCCTTTTGTTTCGGTAGTTAAATACTGACTCTGAAAAGGTCATATGACTTTTGTATTCAATAAATAAAGTTCCTTGGGAACAAAATGTGACTCCTAGAACAATGTGTGAAGCAAAAAGCCATGAAAAAATCTATGTTTTGGATTTGTAATGAGCTTAAAACAACTTTTTTTTAAATTTTTACATCATTATATATTATATATAACCAATCCAATCAAATACAAGCCATACTGGTACAATGGGGCCTGCCCCACCAGGACATCAAAGAGCTCTGAACCCTTCAACCCTTCAAGTGTGTGGTACCCTTGGCCTTCAGAAAGAATAGGGTACCAGAGGGTTGGGAGGAAGGGCAGAGCTGCTGTTATGAATAGAATAGAAAGGTTGAGGACAGGAGCAGGGTCTCCAGGGAAGGGTAGGGGGAAGTGGCAACATTACGTCCAGAATGGACCATTCTTTCCACTGAAGACTACTGTTTGGGTTTCTATTCTATTCTATTCTATTCTATTTTATTTTAAAGGACACCCTGAGGTACTGTAATGATGCGCATTACCTAAAACAGACCATGACCCGTATGTACTCTGTTAATGTTAAGTGTAGTTAATGAATGATATCTGGGTCTTTGTGGGGGAGTGATCGAAGAGAATGGAGATTAGACCAGTGATGCCATTGGTTTAATATTTAGCTATCTGGTAAACAGACTGTAAGGCAAGGCCTGCAGTGTGTGGCTATGGACTGTTTAGCTTTGACTAATCATTAAGGTGGAACGAGTTATATGCCTCGCCAGTACCAGGAAACTGGTGAATAACCACAATGCTTTGTGGCGATAGGATTGTGGCATTGGAATCCATTTCCCTGTTTGGGATTAGAGGGGAAACAATTTTCCACAATGATTTCCCAAATGTAATATTATCTGAGGACCCACAGTGACTGCCAGACACTGGACATATAAGACACTGGACGTGTAACCAGAATCCACTTCCTTGTTCCTTGTTTAACAGGCTCACAAACGTGATCTTTCCAATAGCTAATAGGGACGTACACACACATGTACACCCTCTGACTGTGACACCAGGGGAAAGGTGTCTTGATGAAATACATTTTCAATTATTTCAATACTTCCTCTGTCTGGGCCAGAGTTTAGCTCATAAAGCTGAGCCTGTGGTATGGCTGATATGGGATGCCGACTTTCTCATAACAGTTACAGTCGCGATTATTGCACTCTGGCACCAGCAGTACTGGGGGATTTTTGTTGATTACCATGGAGAGAAAGAGAGAGCAAGGCTGCTCAGCACAGTGCTGCTTTGGAACAGGCTAGTCAGGCTGGACAAAGGCATCTTGCTTTAGGACATAAATGTCTCATGTAGTTCTACAGGAAGGGACACATCTCGCCTACGTGTTTCAAGAATTTGAGGGAGGCTTAACTTATTCAAGACTTTGAACAGAGTAGTTATCCTTCATCAGTTTAATTAATAATGAATTTGTGTTTACTCCATCAACCATCAAGCATCAATTCATTCTCGCCCTGTAGCAGTGAACAGGTGGTTAGGTCTCTGGTTGGTGGTTTGAGGAGGTCTTTAACTCAATGCTGACCTCTACTGGTATAAACTGATTCACTTTTCTTTTCTCTTTCCTCATTATAGAACTCTCAAGCAGAATGTGGTAAGTAATGATTTTTTGATTGTGCTAGATTTGTATTAGATTGTATTTATTTTATGTGAGTGTTATACATTCTCATAGATCATGTTGTATTTAATTTAACTTAATTTAACTGATGTGTTGAAAAGTTTTGAAGTTTTGACTTTCTAGTCTATTTGTGCCACCACACAAATCTATTGCTTCTTCTTCTTTTTAGTTGGTAATTGTGGGACCATTAAAACAATAATAGGAACAACAACAATCAACTTCACATCTCTGATAAACCGCACCTTTACCATTGGCAACCAATCCTACGACGGCCCGTTAATATCTGGACTGACTCCTGGGGCTACCCATCAAGTCTTTCTCGTTTTTTTTAACTGCTGCAAAGAGATCACAACTAGTAAGTGCTATTATTCCCTGGAATGTATTTGTATAGTATATTATCTATTAATACAACAACCGTTTTATAGTCAAAGGTTCAAAAGACTGGTTTGATTATGCTTTGGACTACAAGCTTGACACCTGAACACTATCAGTGTCAATAAGCCCCAGATTTCAAATAAGCTGAAGATTATAC
Source organism: Hoplostethus mediterraneus (assembly GCA_034670385.1). NCBI lineage: Eukaryota > Metazoa > Chordata > Actinopteri > Trachichthyiformes > Trachichthyidae > Hoplostethus > Hoplostethus mediterraneus. The sequence continues at coordinate 14,426,842 of JAXDDW010000003.1, read as the reverse complement.
TTTATAGAAAGGTGGTAATATTGTGCTAAACTGAACCCATGAGAACCTAAAATATGAATATGCTCTCTCTCTCTCTCTCTCTCTCTCTCTCTCTCTCTCTCTCTCTCTCTCTCTCTCTCTCTCTCTCTCTCCCTCTCTCTCTCTCTCTCTCTCTCTCTCTCTCTCTCTCTCTCTCTCTCTCTCGCTCTCTCTCTCATTCTCTGTCTCCCCCATCCACCTCTCTCACAGAACCTGAAGTCATCAGGAATCTTACTTTCACTGGATCCACAACATCCTCTATATCTCTGAGCTGGATTAAACCAGTGGGAAACAGCTCCTTCTATAGAGTAGAGTGGACCGATGGAGAACTGAATGAGGCGGGAAATGTGACTCAAACATCATTCATCATAACTAACCTGACTGCTGGGGTCCAGTATACCGTAACTATCACTGCAGTGGCAGATGATGGCCATACTGATGGACACAGTGAAACAGATCTTCGATACACACGTGAGTAAGCATTTAATTGTGGTTTACACTGTAAGATCATACTGACCTGTACTAAATGTCAGACTCCTAAAGGATGGGGGAGTTAGTCGATAAGAGTGTGAATACATCTGTAGCAGGAAGGCACTTAAAATTATTTATTTCTCATAATGTCCATCTTTCACTCCCAGAACCTGAAGTAGCCAGGGATCTGATTTACAGGTTTTTTTTTTTAGTTTAGGCGTGCATCATTAGGCCAGTAGCTGGAGACAATGAAACTCTAGGACAGGGGAACAGAATTTCACTCTATACAAGTAAGATGTACAGTAGATCCCACGTTGCATTTGATACTGTTTGTTGCCACAGTAGTTAATCTTAGCAAGACGATCTGTATAGATACTATCTTTTCTATTCTAATGTTTTACTACGTTGTTTTATTTATATGTGTAGTTGTTCATAGAGAAATTAAGGTTTGCTGTGACCTTTCGTCTTCTACTTTCCACTGTTTTGCACTCACAGAGCCTGAAGTAGTCAGGAATCTCACTTTCACTGGAATCACAACGTCGTCAGTGTCTCTGAGCTGGACTGAACCAGAGGGAAACAGGTCCTTCTATAGAGTAGAGTGGACTGATGGAAGAGCCAATGGGAGTCAAAATACAAATACAACATATATGAATATCACTGAGCTGACTGCTGGAGTGCAGTACACATTCACTGTCATTGCAGTGGCTGGAGATAACAAAACAGAAAGCAACAAGGCTGAGATTTTACTCTATACAAGTAAGACAAAAAATGTTATTGTTCATAAAACCTCTTGCAGAAAGCATCTGTTGTTCTTCATCGTGTTTTGTTTTCTGCCCTTGTTGTTGTTGCCTGCCCCTCTTTTGCATGCACAGATCCTGAAATCATCAGGAACTTCACTTTCTCTTGAATCACAACATCCTCTGTCTCTCAACTGGACTAAACCTGTTGGCAATAGTGCCTTTTACATAGTAGAATGGACTGATAGAAATAATCTTCATGAGAAACCAACAAAACCACCTTTGATATAACAAATCTTCTTGCTGGTGTTTGGTACCAATTTGCAGCCACTGCAGTGCTGGAGATGGCAGCACTAAAGGCCTTGTTTTTAGAAGCAGTCAAGTTAGTGTCTCAGATTTTACTCTGAGAGTATATCCCACTTCACTGATGCTACAACTCATTTCAAAGGAGATTCCTCTCATACTGTCTTCTCACATCTGGTCTTGCAGTTTTGGGAAATGCAAAGCTTTATTTCTTCACCTTCCATTGTTTTTTTCCACAAAACCTGAGGTTATTGTAGGTTTTTTAGTGACAGGTGTCCATTAGTCAGCCATTATGTTCTTTGACAGCCATTAGTTTCATGTTATTTACTTTCCTCTGGTCCTTTGTCCGTCCTGCACTCACAGAACCTGCTGTGGTCGGGAGTCTCAATGTTACTGAAATCACAACGTCGTCAGTGTCTCTGAGCTGGACTGAACCAGAGGGAAACAGTTCCTTCTATAGAGTAGAATGGACTGATGGAAGAGCCAATGGGAGTCACAGTGTGAAAACAACATATATGAATATCACTGAGCTGACTGCTGGAGTGCAGTACACATTCACTGTCATTGCAGTAGCTGGAGACAATGAAACTCTAGGACAGGGGAACAGAATTTCACTCTATACAAGTAAGATGTACAGTAGATCCCACGTTGTATTTGATACTGTTTGTTGCCACAGTAGTTAATCTTAGCAAGACGATCTGTATAGATACTATCTTTTCTATTCTATGGTTTTACTATGTCATTTTTTTTATATGTATAGTTGTTCATAGACAAATTAAGGTTTGCTGTGACCTTTCGTCTTCTACTTTCCATTGTTTTGCACTCACAGAGCCTGAAGTAGTCAGGAATCTCACTTTCACTGGAATCACAACGTCCTCTGTTTTGCTGAGCTGGACTGAACCAGAGGGAAACAGGTCCTTCTATAGAGTAGAGTGGACTGATGGAAGAGCCAATGGGAGTCAAAATACAAATACAACATATCTGAATATCACTGAGCTGACTGCTGGAGTGCAGTACACATTCACAGTCATTGCAGTGGCTGGAGATAACAAAACAGAAAGCAACAAGGCTGAGATTTTACTCTATACAAGTAAGATGATGCACAATGCCTTGACAAAAATGTTATTGTCCATAAAACCTCTTGCAGAAAGCATCTGTTGTTCTTCATCGTGTTTTGTTTTCTGCCCTTGTTGTTGTTGCCTGCCCCTCTTTTGCATGCACAGATCCTGAAATCATCAGGAACTTCTCTTTCACTTGAATCACAACATCCTCTGTCTCTGAAGATTGGGTGCTTCTTCTTTTCATATGTGTACCATGTGTTTGCTTCCTATTCCTGTCTATTCCTCTTTCCGGTGGTCGCACAGACGCTGGGTCACACCCAGGCGCCGCAACCCCACTATCTCATCTATCCTACTCTCTCAACTCACATTGAGCAAGTGGTGGCAGGGGGGCTTTGAAATAACCAGTTGGCTGTGCCGAAAGCTGAGTTCATGTCAGGCTACGCATCCTTGCTCTCGTTCAACTTTCTTGCTCTAACTGAAACTTGGATCACCCCAGAAAACACTGCCACGCCCGCTGCTCTGTCAGATGTGTTCTCTTTCTCTCACACTCCCAGAGCTGCGGGGCGAGGTGGTAGTACTGGCCTGCTAATTTCCTGCAAATACTCTCTTTTTTATACTTTATACTCTCCTTCCTCCTTTGAATTTCATGCTGTCACTGTTTCTTATCCAGTCAAGCTCACCATTGCAGTTGTTTATCACCCACCAGGCCCTTCTGGTGAGTTCTGGGAGGAGCTTGACACGCTTCTCTCCCTTCCCTGATGATGGCTCTGGACTCGTCTTTCTCAGTGACTTCAACATCCAGACTGAGAAGCTTGACTCTCTTCTTTCGTTCCTCGCCTCCTTCGACCTATCCCTCTCCTCATCTCCTCCGACCCACAAGGCTGACAACCAGCTGGACCTAATCTTCACCGGACACTGTTCTACTGCTAACCTCTCTGTCACTCCTCTCCATCTCTCTGACCACTACTTCATGTCCTACTCTCTCTCTCTCTCTGTCCTCTCCCCCTTACATCCTCCCCCTACCCATATGGTTTCTTCCCGTCGCAATCTCCACTTGCTCTCCCCCACTGATCTTTCCTCTTCTGGTCCTGAATCTTTTTTTCTTCTATCCCCTGATACTGCCATTGATCTTCTTCTTACTACTCTGTCCTCTTCTCTGGACAATCTCTGTCCCCTCACCTCCAGGCCTGCATGCCCAACTCCACCTGCCCCTTGGTTGTCGAACTGCGTACTGAGAGATGGAGCCTGAGAGTGGCTGAGAGCAAATGGAGAAAAGACCAACTCCCGGAGGACCTCCTTAACTTCCAATCTCTCCTTTCCAATCTCTCCTTTCCATCTCTCCTCCTCTCTATCTGCTGCTAAAGCTGCTTTCTTCTGCACTAAAATTCAAACTTCTGCTTCCAACCCTAAAAAACGTTTGCTTCCCTCCTCCAACCGCCACCACCTCCTCCCTGGCGATTTTGCCAACTTCTTTAACAAGAAGGTTAACGAGATCCGATCCTCCTTCCCTCACCCCCCGGCTGGTGCTCCGCGCACCAACCACACCTGACGGGTCGCTCCTACCAGGTGACACTGAGAGGGTCTGTGTCAGAACCACGCAGGCTCACTATTGGGGTTCCGCAAGGATCAATTCTGGGTCCTCTTCTTTTTTCCCTCTACACATCTCTTGGTTCTGTTATCCACTCCCATGACCTTTCCTACCACTGCTATGCAGATGACACCCAGATGATCCTGTCATTTCCCCCCTCTAACACACAAGTGGAGGCACGCATTGCTGCGTGCCTGGCAGACATCTCGGAGTGGATGTCATTGCACCACCTGAAGCTCAACCTGGACAAGACTGAGCTGGTGTTCCTCCCGGGGAAGGGCTGTCCGCACCGAGACCTGGCCATCACCATTAATAATGCTGTGGTGACATCAACTTGGACTGCGAGGAATCTGGGTGTGACCTTGGACGACCAACTGTTGTTCTCGGCATACATCACATCAGTGACGCTCCTGCAGATTCCTCCTCTACAACATCAGGAGGATTTGCCCCTTCCTCACTGACGAGATGGCGCAGGTGCTCATCCAGGCTCTTGTCATCTCCCGCCTGGACTACTGCAACTCCCTCCTTGCTGGTGCCCCGTTGTCTGCCATCAGACCTCTGGAGCTTGTTCAGAAAGCTGCAGCTCATCTGGTGTTCAACCGCCCCAAGTTCTCCCACACAACTACCCTTCTCCGTTCTCTACACTGGCTCCCTGTAGCAGCTCACATCCAGTTCAAGACCCTGGTGCTAGCCTATAGGGCAGTGAAAGGAACAGCTCCTTCTCACCTCCAGGCTATGGTCAAGCCTTACACCCCTGCCTGACCACTTCGCTCTGCTGCCTTGAGGTGACTGGTTGACCCGTCACTCAGAGGCCCCTGGGGGCCGATCTACACGGTCACGGCTTTTCTCTGTCCTGGCCCCACAGCGGTGCTCATCGCTGCCCATCTTTCACCGCAGGCTGAAAACCCACCTCTTGACCCTTCCTCTTAGCACTTGCTTATTTGTCTTCACTTATTTGCCTGAGCTCTTGTTTACTAGCTTTTGTTTATTTGCTGCACTTATTTGTCTTAGCTCTTGTTTATTTGATTTACTTGTTTGTCTCATTTGTTTAATTACAAAGTAGGTAGCTAACCTATTGCACTTTTACCTTAGCACTGGTTCTGCTCTTAGATGCTTGTCTAGGAAGGAAATGCACTTACGATTTCTTGTGACTAGTAGTTCTCTTGCCTACCAATGTTGAATGCACTGATTGTAAGTCGCTTTGGATAAAAGCGTCTGCTAAATGCCTGTGATGTAATGTAATGTGATGAACCGGACTAAACCTCTCCTCTCCTCTCCAGAACCGGATACAATTGAAACACTTAATGTGTCCAAGACAAACTCCTCCATCTCACTGGACTGGACCAGACCTCCTGGGGAAGTCTTCAAGTACAGGGTGGAGTGGCACAATGGTGGAGCAGTGGAGACCACGACTACATATGATACCTCTGCTTTCTTATCTGACCTGATCCCTGGCACCAGCTACACACTCTGCATCATTGCCATTGCCCAAGACAACCAAACAGAAGGCGACCCTTTCATTTTCAGTACATTCACAAGTAAGTCACAGTTTCTGCATTTAACAGTAGTTCCCACGTTGCATTTGATACTGTTTGTTGCCACAGTAGTTAATCTTAGCAAGACGATCTGTATAGCTACTATCTTTTCTATTCTAAGGTTTTACTATGTCGTTTTTTTTATTCGTGTAGTTGTTCAGAGACAAATTAAGGTTTGCTGTGACCTTTCGTCCTCTACTTTCCACTGTTTTGCACTCACAGAGCCTGAAGTAGTCAGGAATCTCACTTTCACTGGAATCACAACATCCTCTGTTTTGCTGAGCTGGACTGAACCAGAGGGAAACAGGTCCTTCTATAGAGTAGAGTGGACTGATGGAAGAGCCAATGGGAGTCAAAATACAAATACAACATATATGAATATCACTGAGCTGACTGCTGGAGTGCAGTACACATTCACTGTCATTGCAGTGGCTGGAGATAACAAAACAGAAAGCAACAAGGCTGAGATTTTACTCTATACAAGTAAGACAAAAAATGTTATTGTCCATAAAACCTCTTGCAGAAAGCATCTGTTGTTCTTCATCGTGTTTTGTTTTCTGCCCTTGTTGTTGCCTGCCCCTCTTTTGCATGCACAGATCCTGAAATCATCAGGAACTTCACTTTCTCTTGAATCACAACATCCTCTGTCTCTGAACTGGACTAAACCTGTTGGCAATAGTGCCTTTTACATAGTAGAATGGACTGATAGAAATAATCATTATGAGAAACCAACATTAATATTTCTGAGTTTAGATAACAATTTTTCTTCTTTGATAGCACAAAGCTTGTTTTCAATGCACTTGCAAGATGTTTATCATTGTTTATTCATACTTGTTATTCAGATTCTACTGAAGTCTATACATCTGACTTCATTTTGAAATCCACTGCTTAAGTTCCTAAATCTTTTTTACATGGGTTATGTAGATTGATGATGTTATATCTTAACCAATTATTTTTTAAACCATCTATTCTTTTTTTCTGCTTGTCCATTGCAGCCTTATGTTCCTTGCACCTTGTTTTTATATCCTAAGGTCTTTGAATCCTCATATCTTGAGTCCGGTTTATTCAAATTTTCTAAAGTTCCCGACTCGTCTCACTGGAAATGGGGAAAGTCCTTTAATTAACATGATCTGTGTGCCAACGGGAGTTTTTTATGAAGTCAACATGATTTCATGAGCCTAGTGCTAATAATTATTATCTGAGCAGAACTCAATCAGAACTTTACTTCAAAGATGTACTAGTCCCACTTGTATTTATTCAGTGTTGATAAGTGTTCACTATATTATGATTACAGTCATAGTTTATCTTCTTTATACACTGGTTGCTGGTTACTTTGTCACTTCATGTTGACTAATAGCAGGACTTCTTATTCTTCATAGATTACTCGTCAGTTGATTATCAGTTTGAAAGTCTTTAGATGATCATCTGTATGGTCAATGATCAAAATCATATCTATGATATCATGTGGAAGTCTGTGTGAACATTATTTGCGTGTGATTCAAGGATAGCACAGCAGATTTACTTAAAGTATTAAAATTTCTGATCGGTGCAGAAAGCAGTGCTTCACGTGTTTTGATGACCTGAGTAGTCCATAGCCTAATTTCTAACAAGCAAGAATTATTATATCCTTGAAAACATCTGCTGTCATCTGAAACCTCCAATGAGTGCCTCACTTATCAAGAGAAGACATTAATAATCTTACTGATTCAAAAACACTTTTTACAATTTTTGCTGAGTTTGTGCAATTGCCTTTCATGCTGAAGACTAAAAATCATTTTTTAATCGAAGATCCAATTTGTCTCAGATTTCTTAATATCCATACTTGTTTAACTAGTCAAGGACAAGCTATATGATCTCACATCGTCTTGATTTTTGGAAACCTATTTGCTCACCATCTTGTATATTTTCCAAAACTTGTTTAAGTTTTTTATAGATAGGCATTTCTCATTTTCTTGATGTTTATTCATTATTGGGTACTTCAGGTCCTCTTTGCTTCAACTCTATGTCTTGAGTTTTTCAATGTTATTAAATCCACGTTGTCTGTCTTACTGACGAACCATGTGTAGTTCTTTCATTATCAGTAATGTCTTGGACACCAGGGTCATGGCACTATAGAACGTGTTTAGCTCATGATGACTGGTAGATCAGATCAATGTCTGCTGAGACAAACTAGTCAGACAGTGGGAAAGTCTTCACAATAGATGTGAGTGACCATAGATTTGAACGTTGTGCAAAGATTAATCTACAAGGATCTGTGAACACTTTCATTGTACTGGTTTCACAGTTTATCTTAGTGAGTTGTTCAAGAAAATTAGTTTGTACTTTATTTATTTCTTTGCACATACGAAGTCGTTCGTCTTTCACTGGATACAACATCTGTGTCTCTGATGACTGACCAAGGAACAGTCTCTTAGTTTTGATGGACTAAGTTAGGTAAGTTTTCAATAAATTCAGTATAATACTATTTAATTGCATTGCGAGTACAGTCATTCATGGATCATTTCAGTGTGAACAAAACCAAGGGAAGCGAGTTATTTAATAAGACAAAAAATGTTTTCATAAAATTTAGATATCTTGTTTGACTCTTCATGTGTTGTCATGTTTTGATGCCCTGTTGGCACAGCATGTAAATCATAAACATTGAACATTACTCTTGAATCAAACCTCTTTTCATCTGTTTATTGACTGATTGTGCATTTCTTTATAGAGAGGACAAGAAATTCTTATGTAAACCAACAAACCCCTTTGATATAAAAAATCTTCTGTGGTTTTGGTACCAATTTTAGCATGCATTGAGATGGAGCACTAAAGGCCTTAGTTTTTATAAAGTATAATTTTCTCTGAGAGTAATCCCCTTCACTTGTAACATTTCAAGGATCCTTCATACTGTTTTCACATCTGTCTTGCAGTTTGAAGAAATTTCTTTTCTTCCTTGGTTGTTTTTTCAAACCTGAGGTTTTAGTTTTTTTTGATGGTTTATCAGCCATTATGTTCTTGGACACCATTATTCTTCATGTTTTTATTCCCGCCTTTGTCTCTGCACTCACAGACTGTGTCGGAGTCTCAATTTAAACAATCTTTCATGTTTTTCACGATAACCGAGGACTTCTTTAAAAGGTTAAGATGGTGAGCCAATGGGATCACAGTTGAAAACACATTCATGATTACTGAACGCGATTGAGTCATTCAATAATGGACAGTAAATGGTACATGAAACATTGTACAATACATAAAGTAGTCTATTCCACTTTTGTTGATATTTATTACAGTGAGCTATTTAATTTACTAAGTTGTTGTAATACAATTGTTTGACTTTTGTTTCACTTCCAGTTTGATCACAAGATGATTCGATTTCCTATTACTTGTCACGTTATTTCTGAGTGTAACATTGGAACTCACTTTTGAGTGTGATGATGAACACAGAGGTAAATAGAATCACTTATGACAGCTGTATGTCAGTGATACAATCATGTCAATGCGGTATAACAAACGAAAAAAGTGAGATTTCTGATACAAGTAGACAAAAATTTTATTTCATAATATTTAGAAAGCATCATTATTTTTCGCTTGTTATTAAACAAATGTATGATTGAATCCTCTTTAGAAAACAAGTTTTTATTCATGAAACTCCTTTTTGTATCAAACTCTCTGTTCTCTTGATCATAACTTGCTGCCTTTTATGCAAATCTGATGTCAGAAACTAATTTTGAACAAACCTTTTACTATAAACGATAAAATCTTATTGGAACAATTGAGCTATTTGGAATGAAAAGCCTTGTTTTAACAATTATTAGTGTCATCTGGTATTTTCACTGTTTGTTTCACTTTCAAAGGTTCCTTTTTGTTCTGACAGTTTTCTATTTTGAAATTTACTTATACACTTTCATGTTTTCTCAACTGTTCTCATTGTCTTTTTTGGAAAGCAAAGTTTATTTATTCACTTCCATTTTTTTTTCCAACTATTATTGTCTTTTTATGCTGCACATAACTTGGTTGGAGTCTAGATTTATTATTTACACCAGTTTTTTCATAGACCTGCCGGGGAGTCTTCCTTCTATGATAATGACTGTTGTAGCAGGTCTCATGTAAAACAACATACTGATTCCTAGAGCTGAACTGGAGTCAGTAACATCTCTAAGTGTGAAATAAACTGGCACAGTGGGACAAATTTATTCATAGAGAATAATAGACCATACATGGAAAATTTTCATTTGTATGTAGATCCACTTGTATTAGTTTTTAATTAGGTTTAAGTAGTTTTATATAGTGTTTGACATTAGTTTGTACTTTTCTCTATTTCCATTTTTTTAAGCTGAAGTTAGTAGATGTCACTTTCATCTCACTCCAGTGTTCTGAGCTACGAACCGAGTCTTCTAGATAGGACTTGATGGAAAGCCAAGAGGAGCAAGATTAATACAACTAATAGAATATTCTCTAGTATGGCATTACTGCATAGAGTGCAAAACAAACAAAAGTAATTTACTACTGAGATAAATATTAGTAAAACCTTATTGAGATAACTGTTGAGTAAAAACTGTTTGCATACCTGAATTGTTGTTCTGCTTTTGAATGTTGTTCGCACCTCTTTGCTTGATAAACATCTTTTCTTCAACTCGATATATATTCGCACTTGCTTTTGATCCATTGAGTAATGCAAACTTATTTCTTGTACTTATTACAATAGTTTGTTTTTTTGGGTCCATCAGACTGCTGAGATCAGTTGAACACTTATCCGGCCTTCCTATCTATTCATGACAGCGACATATTGTCATGTATTTACCTTCTCCCTGAGATCATATTAGTCCATGATCCATGTCATTTCAACAGAGATCCTGCATATGTGGTCTTTGCACATCGAGTTTCAATGTTTACTGAAATCACAACGTTCTCAGTTCTCGAGCCTTGGTACTTGCAAACCAGTAGAGGATAATACAGTTCTCTATAGAGTAGAATGTACTTGATGGACAGGCCATGGTAGAAGTCACAGTTGAAATTTACAACATAAATTATATTGAATATCACTGAGGACTGTGTCGTGAGTTCATACACTGATTCAACTCGTCATTTGCAGAGCTGAGACAATGAAACTCTAGAAGGCGACAAATTCATCCTATACAAGTAAGATGTCATAGTATCACGTTGACTTTGGAACAGTTTCCAAAGTAGTGTGTTGTCAATTTGTGCTTTTATACATACTATGTTTAAGTTTTCATAGCAATTAGAGTATTGCTTCACTAGTCATTCACTATTCCACTGTCTTGCCATCACGAGCTTGGAAGTAGCAGATTCTCACTTTCACTGATATCACAACGTCGCAGTTTTCTCTTAGCTGGAAGTGAACCAGAGGTAAACAGTGTCTTCTATAGATTAGATTGCACTGTGGCCACAGCCATTGACGTAGGATCCACTTAAGATTAGTAAATACAATTCATATTATGTGAAATATCACGTGTGTACATATGTATGTTCTGCATGTGCGTACACATTCACTGTCATTGCAGGTGAGCTAGGCAGAAAAATACAGAATTACAATTCATGGATACTGTAGATTTACTTGATGACAGTAAGAAAAATCTTTCTATGGTTCATATATTGGTAAGCCTACGTTGCAGAAGCATCTCTTTTTCACTTAGCTCGATGTTTGATTTTTGCACTTTGACTGATGAGTTGCTCCTTCTTGAGTGCTGACAGATCCTGAAATCATAACAGAAACACAACTATTACTACTTGAATACAACATCTTGTCTCTCTCAACTGGACTAAACCTGTTCGCAATAGTGCCTTTTACATAGTAGAATGGACTGATAGAAATAATCTTTATGTGAAACCAACAAAACCACCTTTGATATAACAAATCTTCTTGCTGGTGTTTGGTACCAATTTGTAGTCACTGCAGTGCTGGAGATGGCAGCACTAAAGGCCTTGTTTTTAGAAGCAGTCAAGTTAGTGTCTCAGATTTTCTCTGAGAGTATATCCCACTTCACTGATGCCTACAATTCATTTCAAAGGAGATTCCTCTCATACTGTCTTCTCACATCTGGTCTTGCAGTTTTGGGAAATGCAAAGCTTTATTTCTTCACCTTCCATTGTTTTTTTTCCACAAAACCTGAGGTTATTGTAGTTTTTTAGTGACAGGTGTCCATTAGTCAGCCATTATGTTCTTTGACAGCCATTAGTTTCATGTTATTTACTTCCCCTGGTCCTTTGTCCGTCCTGCACTCACAGAACCTGCTGTGGTCGGGAGTCTCAATGTTACTGAAATCACAACGTCGTCAGTGTCTCTGAGCTGGACTGAACCAGAGGGAAACAGTTCCTTCTATAGAGTAGAATGGACTGATGGAAGAGCCAATGGGAGTCACAGTGTGAAAACAACATATATGAATATCACTGAGCTGACTGCTGGAGTGCAGTACACATTCACTGTCATTGCAGTGGCTGGAGACAATGAAACTCTAGGACAGGGGAACAGAATTTCACTCTATACAAGTAAGATGTAGAGTAGTTCCCATGTTGCATTTGACACTGTTTGTTGCCACAGTAGTTAACCTTAGCAAGACCATCTGTATAGATACTATCTTTTCTATTCTATGGTTTCACTACGTCGTTTTATCTATATGTGTAGTTGTTCATAGACAAATTAACGTTTGCTGTGACCTTTCGTCTTCTACTTTCCACTGTTTTGCACTCACAGAGCCTGAAGTAGTCAGGAATCTCACTTTCACTGGAATCACAACGTCGTCAGTGTCTCTGAGCTGGACTGAACCAGAGGGAAACAGGTCCTTCTATAGAGTAGAGTGGACTGATGGAACAGCCAAGAGGAGTCAAAATACAAATACAACATATATGAATATCACTGAGCTGACTGCTGGAGTGCAGTACACATTCACTGTCATTGCAGTGGCTCGAGATAACAAAACAGAAAGCAACAAGGCTGAGATTTTACTCTATACAAGTAAGACAAAAATTTTTATTGTTCATAAAACCTCTTGCAGAAAGCATCTGTTGTTCTTCATCGTGTTTTGTTTTCTGCCCTTGTTGTTGTTGCCTGCCCCCCTTTTGCATGCACAGATCCTGAAATCATCAGGAACTTCACTTTCTCTTGAATCACAACATCCTCTGTCTCTCAACTGAACTAAACCTGTTCGCAATAGTGCCTTTTACATAGTAGAATGGACTGATAGAAATAATCTTTATGTGAAACCAACAAAACCACCTTTGATATAACAAATCTTCTTGCTGGTGTTTGGTACCAATTTGTAGTCACTGCAGTGCTGGAGATGGCAGCACTAAAGGCCTTGTTTTTAGAAGCAGTCAAGTTAGTGTCTCAGATTTTCTCTGAGAGTATATCCCACTTCACTGATGCTACAACTCATTTCAAAGGAGATTCCTCTCATACTGTCTTCTCACATCTGGTCTTGCAGTTTTGGGAAACGCAAAGCTTTATTTCTTCACCTTCCATTGTTTTTTTCCACAATACCTGAGGTTATTGTAGTTTTTTAGTGATTGGTGTCCATTAGTCAGCCATTATGTTCTTTGACAGCCATTAGTTTCATGTTATTTACTTCCCCTGGTCCTTTGTCCGTCCTGCACTCACAGAACCTGCTGTGGTCGGGAGTCTCAATGTTACTGAAATCACAACGTCGTCAGTGTCTCTGAGCTGGACTGAACCAGAGGGAAACAGTTCCTTCTATAGAGTAGAATGGACTGATGGAAGAGCCAATGGGAGTCACAGTGTGAAAACAACATATATGAATATCACTGAGCTGACTGCTGGAGTGCAGTACACATTCAATGTCATTGCAGTAGCTGGAGACAATGAAACTCTAGGACAGGGGAACAGAATTTCACTCTATACAAGTAAGATGTACAGTAGATCCCACGTTGTATTTGATACTGTTTGTTGCCACAGTAGGTTTTACTATGTTGTTTTATTTATATGTGTAGTTGTTCATAGACAAATTAAGGTTTGCTGTGACCTTTTGTCCTCTACTTTCCACTGTTTTGCACTCACAGAGCCTGAAGTAGTCAGGAATCTCACTTTCACTGAAATCACAACGTCGTCAGTGTCTCTGAGCTGGACTGAACCAGAGGGAAACAGGTCCTTCTATAGAGTAGAGTGGACTGATGGAACAGCCAAGAGGAGTCAAAATACAAATACAACATATATGAATATCACTGAGCTGACTGCTGGAGTGCAGTACACATTCACTGTCATTGCAGTGGCTGGAGATAACAAAACAGAAAGCAAAAAGGCTGAAATTTTACTCTATACAAGTAAGACAAAAAATTGTATTGTTCATAAAACCTCTTGCAGAAAGCATCTGTTGTTCTTCATCGTGTTTTGTTTTCTGCCCTTGTTGTTGTTGTTGCCTGCCCCTCTTTTGCATGCACAGATCCTGAAATCATCAGGAACTTCACTTTCTCTTGAATCACAACATCCTCTGTCTCTCAACTGGACTAAACCTGTTCGCAATAGTGCCTTTTACATAGTAGAATGGACTGATAGAAATAATCTTTATGTGAAACCAACAAAACCACCTTTGATATAACAAATCTTCTTGCTGGTGTTTGGTACCAATTTGTAGTCACTGCAGTGCTGGAGATGGCAGCACTAAAGGCCTTGTTTTTAGAAGCAGTCAAGTTAGTGTCTCAGATTTTCTCTGAGAGTATATCCCACTTCACTGATGCTACAACTCATTTCAAAGGAGATTCCTCTCATACTGTCTTCTCACATCTGGTCTTGCAGTTTTGGGAAATGCAAAGCTTTATTTCTTCACCTTCCATTGTTTTTTTTCCACAATACCTGAGGTTATTGTAGTTTTTTTAGTGACAGGTGTCCATTAGTCAGCCATTATGTTCTTTAACAGCCATTAGTTTCATGTTATTTATTTCCTCTGGTCCTTTTTCCATCCTGCACTCACAGAACCTGCTGTGGTCGGGAGTCTCAATGTTACTGAAATCACAACGTCGTCAGTGTCTCTGAGCTGGACTGAACCAGAGGGAAACAGGTCCTTCTATAGAGTAGAATGGACTGATGGAAGAGCCAATGGGAGTCACAGTGTGAAAACAACATATATGAATATCACTGAGCTGACTTCTGGAGTGCAGTACACATTCACTGTCATTGCAGTAGCTGGAGACAATGAAACTCTAGGACAGGGGAACAGAATTTCACTCTATACAAGTAAGATGTAGAGTAGTTCCCACGTTGTATTTGATACTGTTTGTTGCAACAGTAGGTTTTACTATGTTGTTTTATTTACATGTGTAGTTGTTCATAGACAAATTAAGGTTTGCTGTGACCTTTTGTCCTCTACTTTCCACTGTTTTGCACTCACAGAGCCTGAAGTAGTCAGGAATCTCACTATCACTGAAGTCACAACTTCGTCAGTGTCTCTGAGCTGGACTGAACCAGAGGGCAATGCCACCTCGTACACAGTTCAGTGGACTACAGGAGGAGATGCTGATAATAGTACTACTAATGAAACCTCCATTACCATCACTGGGTTACTCGCTGGATTCCAGTACAACATCACAGTCGCTGCTGTTGCTGGATATAGCTCAAATGAAGGAGTCAGGACCCTAGTAACCCCTTTCATAAGTAAGTCCATACTTTGAGATAATCCTCTATTAGTTTATGTGTCTGGGTAATGGATACAGTATGTCTAGTTTATTATATATTTATCTCTTTTTACACTTTGTGCTCAAGTGTGCCATCTCAAAATGTCACACGTTATCATGTTTTTCCACAATGTCATAACAAAAAAACAAACAAATACCTTTTACTTGTGCATTGTATAGGGCCTGAGAAGCCTGGGAACATTCAGTTTACAGCAAGAGGAACTAATAAGCTGACCATGAATTGGACCTTGCCGAGGGGGAAAGTCGATCACTATGTGGTGAACATCTCAAATGAGGAACTGATGTTTCAGTCTACCAATACATCAGAAGTCACCACAGCCAGCTTTAGTGCTTTAAATCCTGGGAGAATCTATATGATCACAGTGACTGCTGTAGCTGGACATTTCAGTAACACATCTGATCAGTCCTCATTGGCCACCAGTAAGTTAAAGGTTTTATATTGTTCACTTTTATTTTTTTAAACATTTTGTTTTCAGGTGTACTGTGGATCAGGATAAGAATAATGTTCTATGTGATCTTTTCCAAATAAATTTCATTTAGTTAAAAGCATATTTATTGAATTCATTAAGTCTTCACGGGCAGAAGAGATCGAGTAGTAGACCCTGATTAGCCGGCAACACCAGCTTTAATTCAAATGGCACAAACTGGTGTGTGTATGTGTGTGTGAAGATTATGCATGACTGCAAGAAAATTTGAATTCCTATAATAGGGCCCCTTTAAATTGTGTTTGCTGGTTTCTGAGTATATTGCAGAGTATACTGTGATGTGTTTCTGTGTGTGTGGTCTGACATACACTTTTTTAATCCATTATTCGTACTTCTCAGAACCCACTCCTCCTGATGCCATCATTATAAACCAGCGGACCAATTCCTCCCTCAGTCTGGAGTGGGGAACTCCTGTCTTTATGGAGGGTGCCCCAAACATCAGCTACCAAATAACCTACCAGCAAGGTGAAGGGCACGGACTACAAAGTAAAAGCTCCACAGCCAATAACACGGTGCTAACCATGCTCTCTTCTGGAACATCCTACAATATAACTGTGGAAACAGTGGGACCCCAGAATTTAAGGAGCATCGGCATCCAGAATTCTACTTACACATGTGAGTAAAACATGGAGAAATATACGGACATAAAAGTGTTGTCGTTTTATTTATCCTATACTCCTTGGACAGATTAAACCATTTTGTGATTTTAGTAGTAACCAAACATCTGAAATTCCTTATGGACTCAACTACTCACTAAGCATACAGCGCAGTAGCAAACATTAGCAATGTTTCTATATAAACAGGAGTGCCTTCATAATAAGTTACTAACATTTCCTCCCCTTTCCCAATTTTTAGTGCCCAACCCTGTGTTGAATGTCATAGCAAGCCCTGAGTCCACCACCTTAGTTAAAGTAGAATGGTCAGACCCGCTGGGAGCCCAGGCGTATTACACGTACAGGATTGAAACCAGCAACACCGAAGGAGCACATGTTAACCCAGCAACAGTCAGCACTAACAGCACCGTTGTAACTGGTCTGGAACCAGGAACTGGATACAATTTTACTGTCACCACGGTAGCAGCACCAGGAAGTGACTCCACTATGGAGCAGGCGTTCAGTTACACAAGTAAGTCCTTATACTCAAGGGCACACATTACATTACATCACATTATGCTGAGGTCTTGATAAGTTCTGCAGTTTCTCACCTCTATCAAATCTATTATCATATTAATAAGCTCTGTGTTTCCTAGATACTGACAACAAAATAATTATTGTTTAGTTTAGTTTAGTTTATTGGACAATCTTTAAAATCATCTCAAAATGATCAACACAAAAAGATCTATTTCCATGTTGGTCTTTGGTCTTACATAGCCATCTGCTGTTTTCTCTGCAGTGCCCAAAGCAGTGACCAACCTAACCACTGAGCATCTGAACACCACTGCCGTCCGGTTGACGTGGGCCAGACAGAGTGATCATAAGCCCAGCTACTCCTACCTGGTGACTGTACGCAAGGGCACAGAGGTGGTTCACAATGTTTCAACAGAGACACAGACTTACATCTTCATCGATCTGCCTCCTGGGACAATCTACACTTTCTGTGTGCTTACGGTTGTAGGAGGGGTCAAGTCCACTGTGGAATGCATATCAAGCTACACAAGTGCGTCTCCAAAGCTTCCAGAGTTGTTGTTTTTTATGAAATATATGTTCACTTGGACGAACAATTCATTTGCAGTACATTTCTGTACAAGTTAACTTATATTCATTACATCAGTCAGCGCTAGAGTTAAGGCTTTTAATTTTAATTTTGTTGAAATCTGTTTTTCCAGGGCCTGAGAATGTGCCTGACATAGATGCCATAGGAACCACCACAAACATGTCAGTGAGCTGGACAGCGCCGACTGGGCAGGTGGAATCTTACTCTGTCCGGCTGTACAGAGGCAGCCTGTTGGAGGGAAACCACACCGGACTCAGCAACACTACCTTAAACGTGTTGTTTCAGGGCCTGAAACCAGGAACGCTGTACGATATCATGGTGATCACCGAGAGTGGGCCTCACTTTGCCAGTTCAACTGCTTTCAACGCAACTTGTGAGTCACATCGCTGATATTTAAACATTGTTACGCTGCGATGCGTACACCTGTGCATACGTACTCCATGTGTTTTGACGCAGAGTTAAGAAAATAAATCCCAACAACTTCCTGACATGTTTGAATTGAGCACCAATTTAACTCAGTTCCTTCTCCTGCTCAGTTCCCAACCCTCCTGGCCTCATCATCGTGGAGTCCCAGACCACTGACTCCATCAACATCAGCTGGGCCTTACCAGGGGACATGGAGCTTAATCAGTACAACTTCACGGTGTTCAGTCTGAACCAGGAGTACCTGACGAGAACCAACTGGATCCTGTTGGACAACCTCCAGTCTGGAACGCCCTATAACATCTCTGTTGTTACTGTAGGCGTACTTGGCTACCGAAGCACAGGGGTGATGACGGAAAACTATACCAGTGAGTGTGACTAACATATCCTGAGAGACACCCACATAAACCAAAGACCTGAGTCAAATACTATACATTCTGATAGGAATATTAAGTCTTTATTTCAACCAGCTTGAAGAACGAGATAGGTGGCTTTTCCTGCATCAGGATAATTCAAAAAGCATCAGGTCAGAGATAGTAGGGGGGAAAAAGTATGCTAGATTAGCTTCCAAATGCTTTTCTAAACCTAACACTAACCCTAACCCTAGCACTCATAGTGTTGTCCTATGGGGCAAACCCTACTCACTATTTGTACTATCTGACACACACAAACATGCAAGCACAAGTAACTCTTCTATATATCTCCTGTAGTTTGGCTGTAACTCTTCTGTATATCTCCTGTAGTTTGGCTGTAACTCTTCTGTATATCTCCTGTAGTTCAGCTGTAACTCTTCTGTATATCTCCTGTAGTTCGGCTGTAACTCTTCTATATATCTCCTGTAGTTCAGCTGTAACTCTTCTATATATCTCCTGTAGTTCGGCTGTAACTCTTCTATATATCTCCTGTAGTTTGGCTGTAACTCTTCTATATATATCCTGTAGTTCAGCTGTAACTCTTCTATATATATCCTGTAGTTTGGCTGTAACTCTTCTATATATCTCCTGTAGTTTGGCTGTAACTCTTCTATATATATCCTGTAGTTCAGCTGTAACTCTACTATATATCTCCTGTAGTTTGGCTGTAACTCTTCTATATATATCCTGTAGTTCAGCTGTAACTCTACTATATATCTCCTGTAGTTTGGCTGTAACTCTTCTGTATCTCGGCTGTCTCCTTCTCCTAGGACCACTCAATGTAAGCATGCTGAGGCAGACAGGAATCTCCCCAAATACAGTGACCTTGCTGTGGGATCAGCCAGAAAGCAAACCTGGCTACTCATTCTTGGTGGTCACTAACTCATCCAACGGCTCCCTTTTTTCATCTGAATTAGTCTTCAACACCACACTCACTGTCTCTGGTCTTCTGTCTGGGAGCAACTACACCTTCACTGTCACCACACAAACAGTAGATGGCACCAAGGCAAACCCTGTGACAGTGTCCTTTTTTACACGTAAGTATCCATCCGGTCAGTGATGCTTTCTGTACATTTCAGAAAAAAACTGTAATAATCCCAATATGTAAGGATATAAAACATGTTTGTTTTATTGCTATTTCTTTAAACAAAGTTCTGTATCTCTTTAAAACGTGTACTGAGTGTTGTGCTTCTTACATGATAGATTGATGCAAAATGAAAGATTATACTGTGTCTAATCTACGCCTTGGTATTTTCAAAAGTTACACTCTTCTGTTTGCAGGGCCGTATAATATCAGCTGGCTGGAGGCTAACACCTTGAACACGACTGCTGTAAGCCTGAATTGGACGAGACCACTGCAGTACAAGGATGGCTACAAATATCGGGTGGAGACCACTGGTTGCGCCTCCCAAAACAAAACCTCGGCAGAAGAAGAAGCAGAGATCTCCGAGCTCACACCTGGAACCAACTGCACCTTCTGTGTTTTTGTCAGGGCAGAGGACGGCATAGAGGGCGAATCTTATTGCACTTCGCAGTACACCAGTGAGACCCTTACTTCTCCTTTAGTTGTTTACTTCAAGTTCTCAAGTTTGAGTATTATCTAAGGTAGTTGACCAGCCTCACCGCCCCACCTCCTCCTACCAGCCTTCCTCTGATCTCCCTGTTTTTGTCTCTTTTTCCTCCTTTCTTCTCCTGGATTTCTCCCCCTTTAACAGAACCCGAGCTGGTGCAACCCAGGCTCTCCAGCGATGGCTCCAACAATTCAATCCTGGTGTCGTGGACAGCTCCTTTTGGGAATGTAGAGCATTATGTGGTATATCTAAACGGCAGTGACCTTGCGCTGAACTTTAGGCTGAACTCGACCAGTGCATCCTTCCTGTTTGTCGGCCTGTTAGCAGGAAGGAAATATACCGCCATGGTGACCACAATTAGCGGACCCTTCACGGCACCATCTGAATTCATTACTAATGCAACTTGTAAGTGCGATAAACATGTTATATTTTGAGGGTTTTAATAGTGTCTTATTTAGGAACTAGAGTATACTTCATATAATCAACTGAGTTCACATTGTTGGAATTTCACCCCCAGTTCCTAACCCACCCGGGCCTATCAATATCCTGATGAAGACAACCAACTCCATTCACATAAATTGGGAAGCTCCTCTGATGGCCAGTGCATCATTCCAATACCTAGTGACTAACGCAGCATCCCAGGAGCCCAAATACACCACCAACACCAGTCATGCGTTTTTCAACCTGCTTTCTGGAACTTCCTACAACTTCTCGGTGGCAACAGTGGGGCCCATGGACTTTATGAGCAAAGAGGTCTGGAGGCACATGGTCACCACAAGTAAGGGTTTTATTTATGTGCAAAAACATTCACATACTCACACAATTTTTACCACTTGTACCTTAACTGTAGTAATATTTATCTCTATTTAACCAATCAGGACCAAAGAGTGTGAGGTCTCTGGAAACTTTGACAGAGGAGGAGAGCATCACACTGCAGTGGGTCAAACCTGACGACTACAAACAAAGCTATCACTACAATTTGACCTGGGCTAACTCAGATGGGCCTAACAGCAGCAATGCGATAACAGACAAAGATGAGTTTAAAATCAGCAGGCTAGTTCCCGGCAGCTCGTATACCTTCACCGTGACCACAGAGACCTCGGACCAAACACAGGCTGTCCCAGTATCCATTTCCAGTTGTACAAGTATGCTCCTAGCGATTTGATTCTTTATGTATAGATGTTAAGTTAATTTCATGGCTTTTGTTTGTCAACTGCGTGTGATACGTGTATGCTAAAACAGGCACATTGTGAGTTGTGTTTTTTTTTGTTTGTTGCTTATAGATTCATGTTTTTTATCTGTGTATCATCAATGTTCAATTCTTCCTGCGACAGACTCATTTCTGTTTACCCCTGCAGATGCGAGTGCAGTGACTGACCTTAAGTGTGATAGTCGAAATGGAGCTCAGGCCGAGGTCATCCTGTCCTGGACTAAACCCAAAGGCCTGAACTCTGGCTTCCGTGTCACCGTAGCGAACGACAACGAGAGCCGCACGATCACCTTGAATGACCCTTGTAACCCTAACTGTGCTCACAACGTCTCTGAGCTGAAGTACAATACAAATTACACACTGACAGTGGAGACGCAGAGCTGTGGAAAACCCAGCACTCCCGTATACCGCACCTGCAAGACTGGCATCACAAGTAGGATGTCACATCAAATACATTTCCTTACAAGTTTTTGACAGTCTTTAATACATATTTATAGTATTTTTGTGTTATGCAATATGGAACTGTTTATAATAATCTATTCTTTTTCTGAAGGCCCACCGATCACACCGGACTATGTGTCGCTGGTGAGCGTGTCTCTGAAGCAGTACAACATGTTCTCTATTACCATTGACCCCAATCTGCTGATCGCCACCAACGGGCCAATCACCAATTTTGGGGTTCTGGTGACAAACAACAATTGTGGGTTTTTCTTTTCTTACTCTATCAGTAAATATTTGTCGTAATCATATCATAATCCTGTCGTAATCCATAAATGCTGTCTTGATGGCTTCAGGTCTTCTCATAGACAGATGTTTAAGAATTAACTCTTGTTAAAAATCTTGCTGTCAAACCGCTGACTACTGCAACATGACACTCTTCCTCTAATTTAATCCCCCTCAGATTTAGAGCCATCTAATCTCAAGCAGTATTTACAGAAGACCTATCAAGAATGGAGCAAGGGCACTACTCCAGCATACCTGGCAACAGTCAGAAACAACGTCCTCCAGTCCCGCAGTGAAGAGAACCATCTGACTGTAGATATAGGGGACAAAACGACATGGGAAGGCTATAACAATGGAGAACTGACGGCCAACAAGCAGTATCGGTAAGAACAGAAAACATTGTGGATCAATAAGTGTGTCATAACCGATAATGTAATCACTGCCGAATAATGTAAGAACTTGTCAAAATGTGATAAATAGTACGCTCCTTTTGAAGTAATAATAATGTAATAATGCAATAATGTGATGGATTTTATTACATCAACAGGTATTATTACCTTTTAGTCAGACATTTTTATTACATTTGAGTTATTAAGTTATTATATTTTCCAGCAGATATTACATCATCAGTTGCTACAAGGTTTTTAGTGAAAGAGACAGTTATTAAAGATGAACAACTGACATTTTGGACCAAGAAATTTAAAATAGTAGACTGATGTTGTTTTGTTTGATATTGCAGTTATGCAATTGTGTTATTCACCCAACTGAATATGCTGCCCAATGGCCTTGTGGATGATGCATCATCACTGGTCTCAATAACGGTCTTCTATCCTTCCATAACACTCCCACCGGACCCAGGTACTACATCCAAAACCAGTTTGTTAGTTTGTTGGTCAATGTTAAGAACCTGGCACTCCCCATAATGCTTTTTGCCCCTTTATTTTTTCTCTGTCCTAATCTGTCTCAACATAGTAATTAACATCGCTGTCGGAGCAACATTGGGATTATTTGGTGTCCTCTTCATCATTGTTATCGGCTTCATCATCTACTGGAAGAGGTATTCATCATCATCATCATCATCATCATAAATAACACCTACATTTTACTATTAAGTGAGAGATGATATAATTTTTTTTTTTTTTACAAAGGATAAAAAAGGAAGAACCTTCAGACATCCAGATTCATTCCATGAGGTAAGGTTTTTTATCTTTGCCATAATGCAAATATGAAGTAAATGAACAAGTATTTCCATCACTGCTGGTCAACATCACTCTGGTTTCTCTCTATTTTTCAGAGCCAAAGTGTGAGTATAAATCCCTTACATCAAATAGTACAATCAGATCTATTGAGTCATGTGACAGGACTAGATTGAACTGCAGCAAGTACCAGAGACAATGTGTGTTTGTGGATGAAAAATCATTATTGTTGTCTGACCTCTGGTGTCCATTTGAGCAGAAATGTAGCTGTGAGGGTGGAGGACTATGAGGCCTACTACAGGAAGCAGAAAGCAGACTCCAACTGTGGCTTTGCCGAAGAGTTCGAGGTAGAGCATAAGCCTAATGAGTGGCTTTTGTGGCACCTTACATGTGCCAGTTGATTGGGTGTAAGACACCCAATCACCCATCACCCAATCACCAATCATTCTTTTTTTTTAACGTTATGTTGTCCAACATGGCTGTGTGTGTGTGTGTGTGTGTGTGTGTGTGTGTGTGTGTGTGTGTGTGTGTGTGTGTGTGTGTGTGTGTGTGTGTGTGTGTGTGTGTGTGTCTGTCTGTCTGTCTGTCTGTGTAAAGGACCTGAAACCTGTTGGTACAGCTCAGGCAAAGACAAGTGCTCAGGCTTTGGAAAACAAGCCCAAGAACCGCTACAACAATGTGCTTCCTTGTGAGTCACCATGACAACCCCACCTCTGCACCTTAAACCATATCATCGCTTGTCATATCTACTGCCTAATCACATTGTTGCTCTGCCATGAAATCAAAGTTATAATTCACCTTGATTCAATGCAATAACACCCAGGGCATTAAAATACAATAATTCCATGAATTGTACCTCTTGTGCAACAGTGAGCATCAGCAGTGCCATCACACTGTATACACATAGCAGTGTAAATAACCTCTTAACCTCATAGTTTTTTTTTGTTTTTTTTACATTTCTATCAAGCATTCATTTCCCCTTATTTCTCACCCCCTAGATGACTCTTCTAGGGTGAAACTCTCTATCCTTGGGAGTCCATTTGATGACTACATCAATGCTAACTACATCCCGGTGCGTACTGACAACTGTAAACCAGCTCTCTGCCTCAGTCATTGCTTCAGCCTCTGTTGTCATTAAATCACTGGAATTTTACATTTGCCAGCTAATTCCTCTTAACTGCTCATTCTTTTCATTCTCATGTTAAAGTGGAAAAAAGTAGTCACCTAACGCCATTTGAAGTATTCCATCTTCATCCACGTTGATGGGTGAAACAATTGAGAATCGCATGGAAAACCGAACAGAATGGATGTTTATGTTTTGCGGTGTGGGGATGATATTTTTATTTGCCAGGGTTACAACTCCAGGAAGGAGTTTATTGCGGCCCAGGGTCCGTTGCCCGCCACGGTCAACGAGTTCTGGAGGATGATATGGGAGAAGAACATACTGACTCTGGTCATGCTGACCCGCTGCAACGAACAGGGACGAGTAAGTACAAACGCAGACGCACTCACCACGCCTTGAGGCAACATGCATGAGCGCACGTACATACACACGCTTGATTCACCTTTTGTCTGACGCACACACACACACACCCTTCCCAGGTAAAATGTGAGCGGTACTGGCCTTCTGACACCAAGCACTTTGGGAACATCACTGTGACGACCACCTCTGAAATACCACTCGATGACTGGACCATCAGGGACTTTGACATCAAAAATGTAAGCATACGAGATAGATACATGACATATATACAGGGTAGCACGAGTTTGAATTATTTGATTATTGGTCATTGATTATTGTGTGTACACGCGCTAACATTTTGGTCTCCCAGGTGAAAACAGCAGAGACTCGCTCTGTGCGTCACTTCCACTTCACGGCCTGGCCGGACCACGGGGTACCAGAGACCACCGAGCTCCTGATCAACTTCAGACACTTGGTCAGAGAGCACATGGACCAGTACTCCAGACACTCTCCTACCGTGGTCCACTGCAGGTCCGCTAATACACACACACACACACACACACACACATGCATTACCCAGAGATAACCCTACACTGAAAACACACTGTTGCCCTCAATTCAAAGTGATGAAACTAACCATTGCTTAATCTTTCATTGCTTTTTGCTTCCTTTCATCAATATTTTTTCTATCTGTCTTCGTCCCCCTACCTGTTTCTATTGCTGTCTCTATCTCTCTCTGTGTCTCTCACTATTTTCTACACACAGTGCTGGCGTAGGGCGTACAGGTACCTTCATAGCCATTGACCGTCTGATCTTCCAGATTGAGAGGGAGAGCATTGTGGATGTGTACGGCATCATCCATGACCTGCGCATGCACCGGACCCTCATGGTGCAGACAGAGGTAGGCCGCAGTCCTATATACAGTCCTATATAACGCACCTGCATTGTAAAAACTTTTGTGTAGGATTTTTGTCACAAAAAATGGTTTGTGGAAAATGAACGGTATCATTTTACCAAACAAATTATGTAATTGTTCTGTCCACAGGACCAGTATGTGTTCCTAAACCAGTGTGCTATGGACATCATCAGATCAAGAACTGGAACCAATGTGGATTTAATCTACCAAAACGCCGCTGCACTCACTATTTACGAGAATGTAGAACCCAAGAAAGGTTTGCCCGGAAATGGTTACCACAATGCTTAGGCCCAGGCAGCTTCCACTCCTCTCTTTCGCTCTCAGCTTGAGGACAGATTGGCAAAGGGAAGTCTTTTAATAGATTGTATTTATTTTTTATATTCCACCGCTTACACTCTTGTTAAGATTTTTCTGGATTCAAACCTCTATTTTCTGATATTTATTTGTTAAAAATGTAGAATGTTTGATAAGGGAGGGAACTGTATATGGAGATAAAATTATGAACATAAACTATATCTGCTGACCAAAAAATATTTCGATTGTATATAAAATGTTGTCAAATATATATGAGGATTATTTCTTATAATTGCATATTTTTGTATTGCTTACATGTTTTTGCTTGCTTACTACATGATTTATTGAAGATAAAAGGTTTTGCTCAGGTAGTATGTTGGATGCTGTATAGGTATTATAAGAGACATTTTTGTCAAAGAAAAATGTATGGTTGTTTTGTATGTTTTATGGTTACATTATATGTATTTCATCGAATGATACGAATGATATGGTATAATGTCATTGCAAGTTTTCTGGAAAAAGAATTATGTGCACATTCAGAACTTGTAACCCCTTAATACCAATAGGTGGCAGACTTTTGTTATTGTTTTTTTGTGATTGAGGCCCAAGCTGAAAAAGACATACTCTTATAATCTTACCTCATTACGAGGACCTTAGGATATTACGATTTATTGCAGATGTTCAGTACATTTGAGCAACTTTGCACTTCCTAAGAAAATTTGAACTGTGCAATGCCTTAAGTGAAGAGAAGTTTTGTTTTGTTTGTTTTAGAGTCTTTTTGCATTTGTATAGACTGTTCTGAATAATGCACTGGATGCATTTTTCCTACATTGTTTATTTTGACAGTTTTTATGTATAGATACATACTCAGTAGTAAAAAACAAATAGAAAAGTGCTTTGTGAAACTGTTTAGGAACATATGCTACTCTCCGCACATTTGATTGACACATATTCACTTTGATGATATCTGAAGATGCCACTGAACGGTCGCTGTAAACAATAACTCAGGAACTCAAGCAATATCTGAACATGGAAGTGAATGTTTCATTGACAGACATGGTATTGGAAGTCCCATAATGTACCAGTGCCTGAAACAGCTTTCACTATGAAGGACTGAGAGGTCACATCCATTGTTTTGTTTTGTTTTGTTAATGTCTTTCTTATCTGTACTATGCGTTCCTAGAAGAAATAGCAATGTTATGTCACTTCCTGCTGCACATCTCATCTATCTATGGGCATTCCTGTGTTGTTTGGATCACTGGAGGAGTATAAATGTTATTTTCAGCTTCTAAAGGGCAGATTTTTCCATGAGGCGGGTACGTTTTTTTCTAAATTGTATGTGTGTGGTCATCCACACACAATTTTTACAGGTCAATGTTTTATTGCCTTTGCATTATAATGTACTTTAGCCTACTTCAGTAAGATATATATTTGTTTCTGAAAATGATTCAAAGCACTTAGATCCATTTTTTTATGAAACAAGAAAAATAGCAAATAGTCACAAAGTTTTAGGAGGTTGAAACCCTTTGTGAGATGCTTGCTGGTACAATGCAAAAAAATAAAAAAAATAAAAAAGGTGCAATGATTGAGTATTTTCTATACTCTTCAATCCGTCCAACAAAATGGGAATAATGATGCTATTACGCTTTTTTCTCTAGATTTGTCTGTGGCTATGTGTCTGTCTGTAGTTTGTGTCTTTGGGTGTGCTTGGGTGTGTGTGTGTGTGTGTGTGTGTGTGTGTGTGTGTGGTCCAGTTCTCTCTTTTACGTAATAGCACATAGCCTTTCCAATGGATTTACATTTTTACTGTCCCTGTCAGCTTTATCCATTCACAACCAGGATTTTTGATACCTGTTACAAACCAATATCACTCAAAACAAATGCTGTTTTTTTCTGATGTATCAAAATTTACAAGCTAACATCATTTAAAAAACAAATACCATGGTTTGCCTGACAGCTACAGTATTAACCATTCTTTCTTCTTTCCTGATCTGATAAATTCATCATGCAAATGATTTCCAAATTGTTTCACTGAAATGAAAGGATCAAAGGCAGCAAGACAATACAGTCTCAAGAATATGCTGCCTGCTGCACCGGAGGATTGAGCTGGCACACCTCTGCATTATTCAGAGCAACTTTGAGGTTGCAGCCAGGTAGCTAAATGCGCCCTCATAGGATGAATAAATAATGGATGCCATTTCTGTTTCTTACTTAAAGAGTAAAAAGCTTTTATACAGAGTCTGCCAGGCCACTTCAAAAAGTTCTAATTTTACATCTTACAGCAGACCTACACACTGGGGATTTTGTACATTTTGGGGGTGTTTCTTATTTTCACAGTACAGGGCACTCTGTGGGGCTGCAGCTCATGGCATGTCATTATGTTATAAGATTGTTGTCATGTCAGCATTAGTCACTGAATGGGATATGCAGGCATGTATATGTTGGTATTTCTTGCTTCCTACATGTCCCCTCTCTCTTCTCTTTCCCCATTTCTTTTCCCTACGCTTCAGAGTTGCAGCTCTATATGTTATTGTCATCATCATTATTTCATGTCACACAGATCCCAAAGTTGGATCCAAAAATAGATAGCTTTTGGTTTCCTCCTTCTAGTTTCCTACGGTGTTAGTCTCAGTAAAGAGAGGTGCACAGGGAGCTGCAGGCTTTATCCTGCCTATGCAACCAGCAAAGTACAGAGATTAAAATGGGACACAAAAATAACTGGGTGCTCCAAATTTATAATGATGAGATCAAATGCTTGAGTGACAATAAATCCACGATAATGGATTACGTTGGGATATTTCAGATTCTAATTGGTGCCGAAAGTCTTTCTTTTTCAGATCTCAACTGAAAATATGAAAAACAAAACAGTCACAAATGAGTGCTCATGCACCTATTCAGTCAAGGAAAACACAGGTGGGATGGCTCTCAGTTCACTTTTATTGTCCATGTGGGAAATTCATCTCGCAACAATAAAAACACAATGACAACGCTGATACAATAATAATACAATAATAAATCCCAATACAGTTAATATATATATGGTATATATATGGTATAAAATAGATCATATATATATATATATATAGTATATTATTATTACTAATAATAATAATAATAGTGAGAGACTGTGGGAATAGCATCAGCTGGTCCACTAACTACAAAGAAAAAAAACCACTAATAATAATAATAATAGATACTAGTTTTAACTTAATTTGAACTAGTGACTTGTTTAGCTTTTACGAGTCACTTTTCTCTTTTAACTAATAATTTAATAAATACTAGTATCTTATTTTATAGTTACTCATGACTAATTTATTTTTTACATTGAATTGAATCTTATAGGGCTACACAATATAGAATTGTATTATTCACTAGTCACTATTTTAAAGTAACTAGTAACTATTTACTACTAATAGTGACTAGTAGTAAGTTTTCATTCCAAATGGAGATATCAACATTTTTTATTATCATTTTATCATTTTTTATTATCAAGTCATTTTAATTACTTGTCAGATAATAATGGCCAGTCGAAACTAAATGCTGATGATACAGTTGTAGGTTTTATTTGTCAAACTGAAAATGTTGATGTGTCAAATGGAATAAAAACTAGTCATTATTGAAAAACGACTAAAGATAAGATAAGATAAGATAAACTTTATTGATCCCGCCTTTATTGAGTTCACCAGTAGTGGTTCAGAGTTCAACAGCAACTACTCTTTAATAAATAGTTACACCTAATAACTAATAATAGATCATTAGATAATAATAGAGACTAGTGCTAATTAAAATAGTGACTAGTAAGTAATGAAAAACTGCTAGTAAAAAATACTTATCTCACACATCACATGTTGATATCCAAATGAGAATAGTTATTATCAGTAACATAAAGCTACCAGTAAGAATTATTTACTATCAATTTAAACATTGTATTTATTATATACCAAATTGTAAAAGTACTATGGCAACTACGACCTACCCTATTTACCATTCTAGTGACACTGAATTTGAGCGTGCATCCGACTTGGACCAGTTGAATGCGGCTGTGGCCACAGGGGGCGCTGCAGCTCCTGTGGTAACCAGCTGAACCGCAGCAGGACCCAGTCCCACTCTCCATGTTGTTGAAACGGAGGAACTTGTAGCCGTCCAGCCGTCTGCTGCAGCCCGCTGCTCCAGCCTGGCCGTCTCACACTGCCCGTGCGATGAAGCTGTGCCAGAGGAAAGGACTGTGAAGGAAGGTCTGAAACAACTACATGTGCGTAACCGATATCGACACCGAGTAAGTGTATGTGTAACTCTTCATCTGAGAATACCACATCAGCACGGCGAGGAACATAACGTTACTTGCTATTGTAGCGAACGTTAGTTGCTTTTCTTGAGATGTTTGATGTGCTAGCTAGCTAGCGAAGCCCAAGTAGCACTGGTTGGCACAATGATTTGATTTATTTTTGTACGTGATCCAAAGATAAATGTAGGTGCTTTAACGAGGCAACATTTTGGAATGATTTGGTCAGTGGTGGTGGTGTATATCTCTGTTAGGTTACCGGCTGGCTGGGTAATGGCTACTAACTGTAAAGTAAACCTACAGTACCAC
This sequence comes from Hoplostethus mediterraneus, assembly GCA_034670385.1. Lineage (NCBI taxonomy): Eukaryota > Metazoa > Chordata > Actinopteri > Trachichthyiformes > Trachichthyidae > Hoplostethus > Hoplostethus mediterraneus. The sequence continues at coordinate 14,396,490 of JAXDDW010000003.1, read as the reverse complement.
ATTAGCGAGTTAGCTGAACGGACGATGCCCCGTGCGGCTGTAGCTTGGTTGTCACTTGTTTGCATGGCAACCATGAACCTAGCCGATGTCTGGACTGGCTGTGACAAGCACAGGTGGCTCGCTTTGTGGGATTTTCTCATGTTTGTTGGCTTTACCTTCAACAAGTATAACGTTAGCGGTTAATGATTTGACCATCAACGGAATGGATAGCCTATAAAAACCCATGTAGTACTGCAGATCAGCCATAGGAAAGCTAACCGTAGCATTACCTCTTAATAACCTATACTAACCAAAGGAAACACTGCAGTTACATTACAACACCACACATCATCGTGATATCATGCAATGCGAGATGTATTGCTTACATAGTGCAGTGCGTAAGTGCAGGCGACTCTAAGGAGACATATGAGGGCTGAAGACAGTTCAATGTCAAATATATGGAGTGCAGGCCAAGCCATCCCTGCAGTAGCATAACCCCTCTGTTGTGGGTGTGCTGCCAAAGCTTTAACCTTTCTGAAGTGTTCACTATCAACACATGATGATTGTCAACAAGCCTTTCTGCGAAGTCCTCTCTCGGCTAATATTGAAGCATTTACAGCTAATGTTAGGGTATTTTGAGTAGTGATTCTCATGACACAGACTGCAGTGTCTGAATGTGATTAACTTGACTAGAAATGAAGAGATGGGTGAGATGTGGTCTTGATGAGATCATGAATAACTGGAGATTTCACTTGTTCAGTTTCACCTCATCCGTCTCTGCCTACTCTCAGTAGAGACAAATAGAAGAGCTCATTATCCTTCATTTTGTGGTATTAAGTGTAGTTGGTCTCTGCTAGAGAAGAGAATAACACAGTGGTGCACTTTAGTTAATGGTTAAGGTTTTACTGGGATGTGCAGCAAAAGAGACTCATCAGAAGAGAAGGCAGTCAGTACAAATGGAAATGATTACCAGAGTACTAGAGTACTAGAAGTGAAAAGTCTGGTGACATTTGGGAAATCGAAGCTGAGTGAGAAAACAGTGTTTAACAATCTGGCTCTTGTTCACCGCTTTTTTTCCTGGTACTAGCTCTGGTGATTTCTTCTTTGCCTTGTTGCCCCATTCTGAACTTGGGTGCTGTGCTCCACTCTGTCTTTCAGATGAGGTTATGTCTGACTGACTAGCATTGTAAAAAATTGATCTGATATTGAATGACCGCAAAACGTCAGACTGTGTCAGTTGCAGAGTTGGTAAAGCACCATTTCAATAGTGCTGCTGATAACTGGCACAGAAATGACCAAGAGATCCATAAAAACAACCCTTTATTGCCTGCCCTCTTTGGTTTGTTATCTACTCTATGTAGTCTCAAATATTTGTCTTTCCTTTCATTAGATTGATCTTAAATCTTATATAACCAAACATGTCTCTATCTAGGCACCGTTTGAGCTGGGTTCCTCAACCTATCCAATTGTGGGTCATTGAGGTTTTTGTTTTGATGGAAGGGTTGCTGTCCTCATCCAAAGCCATGTGAGAATCTGCCCTGTACTAATCAGGCAGGGAGATTTAATGGTGTTGCTCCCTAAGCCTATCAACTAGAACTGGCTTTCCTCTGCCAGGAATGGCAAATGAAGAGTGATAATGAATGAAGGAAAAAAACAGAATTGGTGAGAGCGTGAAGAGCTGTCTGAGTCACTTTCCGAGGGCGGTGAGTGGTGAATCTTTTATCACTGCTTCTTCTACCAGAAAACTACAGCAACAGATGTCTCAACTTCCATGCTTTGCCCTTAGGAATGGTCAGAAAATATCATGTCCAAACATATACTGTAGATTAGACCTCTATGAAAGAAGCCACCCGGAGGTCACGCTCTTACTGTAAATGTCAGGATTTGGGAAAACGCTCATCTCTCTCTGGAACCTCAGTTGAGCTCTGCCAAGCCTTAGTTTGAATGACCAACTGGTGCTTCAGCTTTACCTGTGGGGTGAGTCTGTCAAGAGGGAAATCGTAGATGCCAGACAGCTGCCCAATAGAGACAAAGCTGCATGGATACGTCGGCTGTAAGAAGTCAGGGGAGACATGCACTCTCTGAACTCAGCAGTCAGCAATGGCTGTACACGCACATGTATTTTTAAAAAGTGTACCTCTTTGCATGCATGCATTCATTTGTGTGTGTGTGCCTGTGGGGCAGCTGCATTAATACTACATGTGGTTTTTCCTTGGAGCGGCAACGGCTTTAGCCATTAGTTTGAATCTGACAGCTCTTTACTATGGGAGTGTCCTACTCCAGGGTTTGATAAGTGGCTCAGTGCCGTTCCAGCTCTCCTGGGACCTAAATGCTTTCCCCGACATCTAGTGGGGGAATCTAGGCTAACACTGCTCCATATTGAATCTGTCTCTCTCTGCCCCCAGAGAGCAAACGCACTTTTAGCAGCCTTCATTGTGCCAAGATTCTCTTCCCCTCCCTCGCTCTTGCAGTTTTCTTTCTCCCTAAGTTACTTTTTACAACTGTACAGTTGGCCTTTATATGTCTTAAAGCAGGTTGCTCTCTCACAGAATGTCATTTTTCCCCAGAGAAAACCTGCTTGCCTGGGAATAAAATAATGAATGCTGACATTTTCAACGTTATTATTGAGCTGCATCATTAAATTGAGAAAAAGACAGCACACAAGATGACATATGGCCCATCGTCTGAAACCATTAAAGGTGCTTGGCCGAATGCACACTTTGTTAATGCAGAGAGATGACACTATAAAGGCTAGATGGCATCATTGTGGATTGTGTTACACGTGTTGGTCTCTGAGATACAAATCCATTCAGGCTTAACTCTTAGGCCTGCTGTTATCATCCTTGCAGCTTTTTACAATGACACCGGGATTATAAGATTATAACATCTCCAGACACCACATAAATCTTCCTTTTTTAGTTTATACTCTAAACAGCAAAATTACCATTCTTTGCCTCACCATTTGTCATTCTATCATTCTGTCTCGCCTCTTGCTTACCGTATCTCTCACTCTCTCTCTTTCACACACACACACACACATACAAACACACACACACACGACTGACCCCTGACCCTTGATGTTTGTTCCTAGGCTGCTGGGTTGGGTGGGCTTAGCCACTGTGTGTATTTTTAGAGCAGGTTAAAGACAGTAGACCCAATGCTCTTCCCTTTACAGAGGCAGAGGCTGGAAGAGAGTTCTCACGGTAGCGCCTCTGCAATCGATATCCACCTCTCACTCAACTCCAGCTTAGCGTATGGGGCTGCTGCTTGTGTAAATGCTGCCAACTTTACTCAGGACCCGTTGTGTTCTATTTTGTGGAAATTGCAGAATCTGGAATTCAGGATGCAAAATGCAAAATCGTTGTAGAAATAGTAAAACATTTGTTATTTTGGTTGGTTTCTATCATGAAAGCAAGTTGTAGAATTTTCTCAAATCATAAAGAACCATGCAATCCTTCAATTTTAAGTTAAAACATAAATATCACCAGTTACGATCATATGGGATGCTGTGTGTGTATGTTGTGTGCTTGTGCTTGCCTGTACTTCAACAAATACATGTGGATTTATTATGGGATGATAAACAGTCATAAACAGTTTTTGTCAGTTAGTATGTGCACAGGACTAGGTATAATACGTTTTCATATTGAGGGGCGGGGGTTCCTGTCTGTGCAACACCTAAGGATCAGATCACTGTACACATATTTAGTAATTAAAGATAGTGCCAATCGTTTACAAGTACTAAGCAATGGCACTTTCAAACTGTCTGCGGCCAGTTCTTAGCGGTGCTGTGTTTTGCAGGTTCTCATAATGTGCTTGTGTGTGAATGTTTGCATCTTCATCTAACAGTTGCTTTTTGGGTGAAGACTAATAATGCTGCTTGTATTCTTTATGATGCATATAAATAGTTATTATATGTTATGGTAATTTAGTTTTAGTCTCACCAGTTACGTTGACTAAGGCAACACAATTGGGATTATAAGAATTATGGATTGTAATTGTTGTTTTTTAAAAATTATTAAATCCAGAATCTTGGAAAAATAAAGTGGAACAAATCTGAAAATGGGGAAAAAATGGAATTTGGGAGATATGAAAATGGATTTTGTAAGGCACTATTCACTATATCCAGTCATGCAGTGGAAATGTGTAATATTTCCTGGTGGGCTGAAACACTGTGGAATTCCCCTCCTCTATATTACAGTTTTGAAAAGGCTACCATTTAAAGTACAATTTATTGCAGGGTTCAAATTGTAAGAATAATGCAAGGTCTTATTAGACCCAACCCTGCTTAGTAATTAGAGTCCACAGAGAAACAGTTTAATCAGTTTAATTGAGACTAAATGGTTACCAAGCTCATCCTCTCTCATCCGTTTTCTTCATCTGTTCTAAAAGTTGTTTCTGAGTGCCGGGCCTTGCACAGAGATTTTGTCCTGGTCCTGAAAATGATTGGCACTCTGGGCACTCTGGGTGTCAGATGGTGATAACCTGTAGTTTTAAGGGCTGAACTGCAGTTTCTGTGTTGAGTTTGCATCAGGGTCGTCGTCAATGTTTCACACACTTTGAAGACTTTTGCAGCAGGGAGAGTTTTTTATTACGAAAGTGTTAAGACTTGATTACGTCATGGTTTTAACACTAGGCTGTTAAAACCCTCTGGTGGGTCATCATGGCTCTGTGCAGACTAGGTGGGATTGGCTCTGATTTTTGGATCTGGTATCCTGGATTATTCTGATGTTGCCATAAAGTGGCAACATTGTTAATTAATTGCCATTAATAGGGTGATATCACACCTCTCTGCTGCTTAATTAATTAATTAATTAATTAATTTGGTTTCCTCCCCGCCTGCTAGGGTCAGTGTTGATGTTTGTGTGTGTGTTTGTGAGACAGCATGTCGTATCTGACTTGCTATACTAGAGGAGGCAGGAGCAGGGGGGAAGTGCCAGTGTGCTAGATTACACTAAAAGGAAACTTGTGAAACCCCAGCGTAACTGTCTTTGCCAGCTCCCAGAAAGACCTCAGGTTTCACCACATGGACAGTTTCCATAACATAGAAATAGTGCCATCACCTGATTACGGTCATAATAGACGTAAAAAAATAAAGGCTAAACATAAGAATTACCTCATCTAGAATGCTTAGTCAACGTTCATGACAAAATATGATCCTTTTTTGGTGCACTGCTTAGATGTGTTGGTTTACAATGCAGGATCCTGCAGTCTGTCTTATTGCAGTATCAGTTTTCATGTAGTGTCTGTTCAGCCCTACCTGTTGCAACTTAAAACACTAACAAAGAAGCACTAATTGCACACACAACTGCATTTATATATGCAAATCGGATGCCTGCACCCCTCAGAATACTACACTCCCAAAAGCATGAAGGCATTTAACGAGAGAGCTGACGATGCCGCGGGACCCCAGGGTCAGAGACTGTGGAGTAGAGCGGAGTAGAGATGTAAAACTGGCTGTGATGGGTGGATGTGTGGGTTCAGGGCCAACCCATTCACTGTTCAATGGGCTGTTATTTATCTCCTTGTTATGGAGGAGAGATCAGCCACAGTTAATCAATGTAAGAAACACTTCTGTGTGTGTGTGTGTGTGTGTGTGTGTGTGTGTGTGTGTGTGTCTACAGTCCAGAGAAAATCCAGAATCTTGGAAAAATAAAGTGGAACAAATCTGAAAATGGGGAAAAAATAAAATGGAATTTGGGAGATATAAAAATGGATTGTGTAAGGCACTATTCACTATATCCAGTCATGCAGTGGAAATGTGTAATATTTCCTGGGGGGCTGTGGAATTCCCCTCCTCTATATTACAGTGGATTACATCCATGAGTTGCCACAGATTCTCGTGAGGTGTGGAGAGAAGAGTAACTATCGTGTGCGTGTGTGTGTATGCGTGTGTCTGTCATTTCCTCATTGCACAACCTGTGTCACCTGAGCAGGATATTTCATAATTTGTTTTTTTCTTGTCTGAGGCAACACTGTCGTTCATCTTCATCACCATCTTCATCATCAGCAACAGCAGCAACATTAGTCCCCAAGTGAGTATTGTGATATAGGGCCTGTTTTATACCGGTGCTGTTAACTCTTGGTCCCATGTCGCTAGTACTCTTAGAGCAGCTGCCTGCCAGTTTTATTCTGCCAGCCCAGAATAAAACCTAACGGCACAAACACTGGGCCCCAGGGGAGGAGGACATGTGATGAGCAATAATTAGTCTGTAAGGCATTTGAGTGCATTTACTGTTAAGTGCCCTTAGACCAGTGCCATTCCTAGGAGCGCTAATCTGCTGCCATTAGGAGCTGTGAGTGCTCACTTTGTCTCCCTGTGTCCCAGTCTTCTGATGGCTCTGTTGTTCATTGAGGGAGAATAATTAAGTCATAGTCTGTTTGTCCTAGTGGTGGCCTGGCCTAGCTGGACAATCCCTGTATACCCAAGGCATTGACTTTGACATCTACCTATCAACCTCCATTATCCACTTGGTTGAGAGCCTATCAGCTCCAGGAGCAAATGAAGGACTTGTGGCCTAATCAGCCACAAATCGAAAAGGCTCGCTTTCTAAACAAACACCGACCTTCTCATATTTGACTTTTGAAGGTTTTGACAACCGTCTACCTTCATGGAAAAGCTACGTGCGGCCTACCTCGGCTTCGCCTAAGTGATTACATCAAGCTAAGTGGGCTGAAGGGCACAGATGGAGATGAGGTAGGGTAGAGAGGGAAGTATAAGGGGCAGCTGATGAAATGCTTGACTTTTAAGCAGAGGGAGGTCTATAATCAGTGTCTGCGCCTAACCATGGACTGTTGGGTGCTCTCCCTGCCTCCGTCCATCGCTTCACCTCTCATTAGGCTATTTCAGTCCCCCACATCCCTTCCATCTCCTTTATTAAAGGTGTGGCTTCTCCAATGCCTGGTTAAGGAAGGTTTTGGAAGTGGTTGGAAGAAACTTTGAGGGCAAGGAAATGGATGGGAAGTGATGGTGAACCACCCTATAATGGGGAGATGGAAGATAATTTGTGGGTAGAGGCAGATAAGGAAGTGTGGTGGAAAAAAACAACTTTTCCCTGGCTATAATTTCTTTAACCAGCACTTGTCTATCATAGATTATAGGGTCACAGGAATAGTTTTCTTCATCTGCTGTCAGGGCACTATGGCTGACCCTCGTACTCCTGCACTCCTCACTATTAGTTGCTTGTAATGTTGGTGATCTAGGAATTTAAGCTTATCCCACTGCTGCACTCTTGTAAGTCACTCTGGATAAGAGCATCAGCTAAATGCCCAAAATGTTAATGTAAAAGAGAGAGATGGTGACAGAGGAAATAAATGCAAAGAGGTACATGAACAGGGAATAAATAGGGAAGATGAAATGAGCTCAAAGACAAGATGAGGGAGTGATGGAAATAAAGACATGGAGAGTTAGTAAGGGATTGAAGACCAGATTTCTTTTTTTACATTTACCGTTGATTTTCTTAGATAGATGTGACATCATGTCGTCTATGTTTGGCCAATTATCTTTGGGAATAAGAAAAATACACCACCAAACAACAAAATGGATAAAGAAATGCCAAGTAGGCTACATTGCCCACAGCTACATTGCCACTATTAAGAAAACCTTGATAGGGTTAGTGTTTATCTGACTAAAGCGGTTACATGAAGGGAAATATTGAGTAAAAATCGAAGTATGTTAACCGGGTATGCTTTCTCTGATACTCCAATTGAGACTAGTCGAGTATTGTCTGAATCGAGTTAAGATCAAATTGTGTGCATGTAAACTGTATACTGAAAGTATCTATTCATTCCTCCATAGTTTCTAGCAGCTACTATGTTTTCACATGGAGCAGCCAGTTCTAGCCTGAAGTTTATTATTCATGTCTTCCCCATTGTTTCCCTTCATTGAGCCTCAGACACAACTATAAATCAGTGTTAAGTATCAGGCCCAGACTCTGATCTAAAACCCTTCCTATGAATCACTCTTGGCTCCCCGGTAGGAAACTGTTGGCTAGCTCACAATGCTCTGATGTAATTGTTATTTTCTCGTATGCGACCAGTGCATGGATTATGTATGCATGTGGCATTTCACCCATCTAGAACCATACAGCTACCAGTTCTCAGGACTAGCTTGGCCTATCAGTGGCTCTTGGTTGAATTGTATTTGGCCTTCTTACTTTAAAGATTATTTTTATCGTTGCCTGACATTATTGGACAGCATACTGGAGGTTGGATGAAGCGCAACATAGGTCATGAGCTGGACGCAAACTCACAGTGTCACAACTATGTGGACTGGGCCGTGGAACGTGTGAGCTCCTGGTGCGAGCAAGGAAATGTAGGGCAAGCCGAGACAGCTACTAGCAGTCTGGAGTGTTGAGACCCAAGTGGTACTGGAGCCCTTCCCTCCAAACCACGTCACATTCTGGGTCAACGTCTTCCTCTCATGCTCAGTCCTTTTCATGCTCACTCACTTATTCTCCATATCGTTTTCACGCTGTCATACGCGGTTGACGTCATACAAATCCGTCCCTTGTGTAGGACAAAAAAACTAGTGCGCCGTGGTTCAGTTCTGCCCACTAGTATGCCACAACTCTCTCAGCCCAACTTCCTTTCTTAAATTACCCCTTCCTTCCCTCTTTCTTTCCTTCCTCTCTGTCTTTCTCCTTTCTTCTCCTTGCTCTCTCTCTTTGGCTCCTGTCTCCTCCCCGCTCCCTCCCTTTTTGTCTTTCTCCCTCAAGCGCTGTCAGCTCAGGGATTCTCTCTCAGTTCACTTCTTATTTAGGTTAGATCTGCTCAAGTGTTATGGCCTGCTCCTTCGCTTGGCAGTGGGATTTAAAGGCGCAGATTCTGCCCCTGAAACCCAGACCATTTTACATGCTTTTGTTTGCTGTTAGATCCTTGACTGGTGTTAGTCCTCTTCAGAACTATTGAAACAGTGTTGAATTCATAGTCATGGAAAACCATGGAAGAGGCACAGGTTTTGAGTTCAATTTGTTTGCAATGTCCTTTTCAGTCAGTCACGTTTTCTTATCAGTGTAGAGGTATCCGCGAAGGGGTAATGATCCAAGTACACATTTCCTTGCTACATTTCCCCACATTCATACCATATTCCAACATAGAGACTGTATTGTCCAAATAGATACTTCTTCAGGCCTATGCTATGGAAGTAGTTAGTGAGTGGTCATGGAATTTGATACATGTAAAAACCCTGACCGTGTGTGACTTTAGTAGAGTAGTGTGCATGTGTGTGTGTGTGCGTGTGTGTGTGTGCTTCTGTTTTTGGATTTGTGGCTTATCACACATCCCAGCTGTTCCAGAATGCATTGTTCTTTGCACAGACAGGATTAAGCAGCATTTCAAGGCAAAACAAAAGTGAAACCGGAATGGGATGTTGAAAACAGAATTTTTAGCAGGCAAAAACACAGCATATTTCTTATACATCAAATTTAGAATGAGAGCAAATTAGAATGTAAATGAAAATGAGCTAGGTTGCATTTGCAAAAGACGTCACCCTGCTTGCAGCAGTTAACTCCTTTCTTTACTCACTTCTAGATATCGTGACATTCCCTTCAACTAGGGTGTGTTTGTTTAGTGTGAGAGTGGTAGTGCTCTAGGATGAATGTGTGTGTATTTGGTTGACTGTAACTGCTGCTATAGTTGTGTTGACTCAGTAAACACCACACACTCTGAATAGAATCCTGTTTCCTTCCATGAAAGTGTACTAAAATGGAGCACCATCATTCATACTCACTGTCAGCCCTTTTAATGTATTTTTCAAGGCCTCATTATGCTTCAATTGGATTGGATCTAAGCATGATGGACAGCTAACGTGGCTCTGTTGCTCTAATCCTACATTCGCTAGACTAGCAGTGATTGGCTGACAGAGTTGTGTGTGCAGGTGGTAAACGGACTGTGTGTTTGGTCCATTGAGATGTTTAGTGGCTCCCTGGCTTGACTCCTTCAGGACAGGGAGTGGGTGGGGTGGGGCCCCGGCACAGGCTCTGGTGGTGTGACCAGGAGGAGCACGGGAAGGAGGGACGGAGGGAGGGAGTTTGTCTGTTTGTACTAAGTGAGTTGGAGTGAAGACTTACTCTCTGTTTCTTTCTCTACAGGTGAAACAGGCTGCTCCAACCAAGGCTTCTGGATGCTGTGTCTCCTGTGGCTCAGGTGAAAGGTAAGCTTCGCTCTCACCCACTGGCCTCCATTTTAATGTTCTTAATCATGCACCAGCGTAGATAAATAGGCTAGATATCTACTTGAGGTTAAGTCAATCCATATGGTTTGCATGTCATTCACCTGTAGTAGCCCAATGCTGTGACACCTCACATGTAGAGTGCTTACTGGGCCTGTTGTCTCTCAAGTGTCAATATGGCATGGATGCGAAGGCACATTGGTACCCCCTTCTTTCCCAGAGGGGTGACTCACTTTTATATAGGGCGTGTCCCTGAAGGTGTGTAGCACATTTACATTTACGTTTTTTATTATTTTCCTTTCTGCAGCTATTTGGAAATAGAAATCAGGGAAGTAAAGCGCCCTGATGTGTGTTCTCCTTTGATGACCACATTTCCATGTGAGTGATTCGGTGTCAGTTTTGCACAGTTGGAGGAGAATGCTGAGAAAACAGGGAACCGATTTGACAGAACTGAGATCAGCAGCTTGCAGGGTGTGTCAAATGCATTTTGGTTAGAAGGGAGTGAACATTTGGGATTGCACAAGGACAGCTGGCTGCAGAATGATACTTCAGAGACATACACAAAGCCCTAAAACAGGCAGTTTGCCTGGAGTACATGTTCATCTTTGATACAGGGTTAGAGATTATGTAATGACTAGTTACTATTTCTTTTTTACAGTCTCCCATTATTACTACAGTAGGTATTTTGGTCTTTCCTGGACGGATGAGTGTTCCAGGGTCTTTATCCATGTTGGTTAGTTGTATAAACAATACTGGAGACACAGCCAGCTGTTCATAGCCTACACTCTTTGGGTCTAAAGATGGAAACCAGGTGCTCATAGTAACACTAGTGAACAGACACTCATTCAAACGGATTAACCCTCCTTACAGTAAAACTATTTCTGGTGGTGTGGTGGAATCACAATAACAATAGGGCCAAGGGCCAGCATTGTATATTATTTTGGTATCTCAGGTCTGTGCTGGTTTAGTTAATGAGAGGTTTTGCTTTGCTACTCCCCACAGTTCTAAGATGGTAGCAATTTTTAACTGCACTGTGGTCAGTTGTGAGAAAGCACCACTTACCCCCTCATATCAGTCAGGAAGTGTTTACATTCAGCTTCTCCCAGGCTGTTGCTCTTGGCATGTGAAGCATTGCTAACAGTTGGGATTTAACAGCAAATTACACATTAACCAGGCGAAATGTCTTAAGCTGTACCCCACAGCTCACACCAAGGCTACTCTACTCTCATTTTTCTCAATGTTAACACACATGCCCATTCACAGCCACGCAGATTGTATGATTTACTATGGTGTTTACGCTTACACTATATACACATCTATTTGTGATGTTCAAGGCATTGCAGGAGTTATTTTGTAATGCGGTATTGTAAAGTACCTTGTTATTGCACACTTTCCCTCAACCTGCCCTGTCTACTTCTACTTCAGTTAGTGATATTTCCCACAATGCCTTTTGACAAACCCCAGAGAAGGGGCCTGAAGTTGCTACAGCTGCATACATGTCATGGACACATTCAGCTCGTTGGAAAGACCTTGGTTATTGTAAGCTAGCTGCATAGCAACAACTCGTTCAGTTGCTTTGCCAACCAAACGAACCGCAGCACGTAGTCAATCATAAACAGAGTGGATTGTACAGAAGCGTACTAGTGTGAATATAACTAGTAATTCTTATTTTTATTACCTTGGACTGTGGACTTTGGTAGAATCGCAGCAGCCATGTTTGACACCCATCTGTTATTTGTACCGTCGATATTTCCTATTCGGAATTACCACCACGAGGTTGGCGTGAACAGGACTTCTTCCCCAGCGCTCTTTGAGACTGCGTGACTGACACTGAATCCTGCCGCTTACCGTTGATGTTTTAGATCTTCATTGTAGCCACGCTGGAAATCAACGTGAAGCCACATCGTCTACGTTTGGCCATTTAATCACAGGAATATGAAAAATACAGCAAATAATATCCAGATATTTTCAGCCGTTTTGACGATGCCGGTATTTTGATGATATTTTAGCTTTTTAAAAATGTAATTAAATAGAATACTACGTTTTTCCTTGCAAAGTGAGTGTAATAAGCTGACTGTTGTTCAAGAGAAAAGAGGTATTTTATACATGAAAGCAGCATTATAATAGCCATATAATAATAATAATAATAATAATAAATAACTTAAAGCCCTGTCCAGACAGTGTGAGTATTGCAGGACAATGTTAGCAATATAATGCATTGCACATCAGTGATTTTATGGAACAATCTGGATGGCATGAATGTATTAATTTATTACTCCCATAAATTACTGATGGGGTGTATCATTCTCCACCTGGAGAAATTGTTCAGCATGTTTTACAGAAACACAAGTTACTGTTGTGTGTCTTTCTGGATACTGACTCACTCATCCTGTTGTGTTGACTGGGGTTTTAGCCATACAGTAAGCGGCGATATGTTACATGATGCTGTGCTGACATCCTTTACCCACGGGACTGACGCAATCTGCGTGCTCACGGTTCACGTGCACATGATCATTTGTCATACTCGATAATGACACATGGCATTTTGCGGGCATCTTAATAATGATGTTATCACCCACACCGATCAGTCCTGCCTCCCATTAATAATGCTCAATATTATGCACACAGAGTCCATTTACTGGACATATTAGAGTTCAAAATGTTCACACACTTTGGGTCAACAGATGGAGGATGGCTTAATTTCTGTCCACATGTCCACTCTATCACGTCAGCACTGAATCACCCTGGCTTTGTTTGTCTTTATCACCCCATAGCAACAGTTTGAAGTTACTGATGAGCTGTTGATTAGGTTTATAGAAGAAGAGAGTGAAGATATGTCCTTATTCTATATCTAGTTATCCCACTAGTTCAACTTTATACCTTTCTTTAACTGAATGAAAAAGGCTCTGTTAGGTGCCACTGCTGTGTGAACTCTAAAAACTGAGCCATCTGGTCCATTACTGGCTGTAGTGAGAGATGGCAAGATGGATGGAAGATGGAAATTCAAAGAAACCAGGGTTAATGGTGAAACTGCTCTCGTTTCCATATTTAATTATTCCTAAGAGCCTAATTTATAATTTGATCCACAAACTACTTGATGCAGGATAGCATAACTCAGATGAAGAGAGGAATAATACAAGTCTACGAGATAAATGGGTCCTCTGAATTGGCATAGGCCTATACAGTATGTTGTAAGTGAATGTTAGCCTAGAGCCAGTTCCTCAAACACTAGTCATGTGTGGATCTGACTTTTTTGAACAATAAAGGCAAAGTAAATCCAAGGCAGAATACAGCAAGGCTGGGTACTAAATTAACAGTATTTTTGTTACTAGTAATGCTAACTAGCTTATAGGCAGGGTATTGTAGAGCTTCATTCACAGAAAACAGAGTACTCTGCGGCCCCTTTTGATCAGAGTGTAATTTAATGAGCTCAACACTGAGGGAGCCAGAGTGAGATTCATGTTTATTCATTGTATTTCTGATGTTTGGAGAGCAGCTGTATCCGTCTGTGTGTTTGATCTGAGGGCCTTTCTCTGTAACAGTGACATGAGGAAACCAATCAGGTTTGTTCAGTTCCCTCTGAAAATGCAAAAATAGCACACCACTTCACATACATTGGGCCGTCTCTGTTATGTAGGCCTATGCAGTGACAATAGATGATGCTTATCTGGGACCAAACTTTATCTTAACTCTCTTGAAGTCCTCATTCTGCCCCTCATCAGACTTCTGGCTATGTTTAGACGTGTACACTCTCGGTGCTGTAGTTCTTTATTTTTGTGCCTGCGTCATGGTAAAGTAATAGCAAAATTGGCATCTGCAGGGGAACCCTTACTGTAGGTTGCTCCATCTCCTCTCTCTTCCCATATTGAGTTGCATTTCTGTTTATTTGATTAGCACTCAAAGGCTTCTGGCCTAGATAAGCCTGTGTATCTGTCAGTGGAAAGCCTGTGAGCCCCTGCCAGCATCTATAAAAGTGTCTGTCACTATGGGGTGGATGAAGGGAGAGCAAGCAGAAAGGGGGGAGACGAGGAAAGCAGGAAGGTGGACAGGCTGTGAGGAGTGTGTGTGTTCACCGAAATCCTATTGATTGCTGCCTAATCAGTACAGCCCTGGGGCTGCCTGGTGGACAGGAGGGGAACAAATTTAGGGCCAGTGGTAAGGCTGTTAACACTGGCCAGATACTGCAAGAGTGCTACATGGATGATGCACTAAAGTTACCCAGAATCCTAATGCATTATGTGCAATTATCATTATTGTTCAGTTTACAGGGAACTGAACTTTCCAAGTAGACATACCATGCACCACATTCCAGCTGACCCTAGATGATTTGGCTCATTAACAGTGTCATAACAGTACTTTCTGCTGTACATTTTTGATGAGGATTAAACGTCGGACAAGAATGAGCTGATCTGCTAACTTCCTTCTCAGGAGTGTAATTGGAGCACAGTGGCTGTTTAGCCATTAGATCTATAGAGAAAGCCTAGCCATTTATTTAGTTTGTGGGCTGGCTTGTGACACGACTATCAAATGACTACTTGGACAAAGGGCTGAACTTGCACTCTTAGCAGGGATGACCCAATTACTTTCCACTACTTGTTTAAAAAATCATGAGAGTCTTGTTGTTGCAGTATCCATTTATCTGGCTGTGTGTGAGGGCCTCCAGCGGATGTGGTTAGTCAGCCTTCCTTTTGGGTGTTTCTTTACCAGATAAGAGAGGCTGGCAGTTTACAACAGTGCCCTTAGGTCAGTTTGTTCTTAGAGTTGGAGGAGTCCCCATGCTGAGATCAGAGGTGGGAGGAGGGTAGCTTCTCATGGCTCTAAGGCTTGGTTCATGCTGTCTGTGTGGCTAGACACATGGGAGATGCAGATGCCATCCGTGTACCTCAACATTCATGCTTGTGATAATAAATGAACGCTTCCCGTTGGAAATCCTGACCGTCACCGTCTCATGATGACTGTGCGCCTAAAAGTACTTTAGAGCCCCTATAGGAAATTTCAGCTTTACACAACCCCCAACAAGAAAACATAACCCCACCGCAATCGGCAATCAAATTTCAGGTGGTGCACAGCCTCGCGTACAACTCATGCGCCCAGCCAGAGGTGGATCTCAATTCTTTTTCCCCTTAACTTTAAAATGATCAAGATAGCAGTCAAGCCTGGTGAGAACTGTAGTCCTTTAGAAGATGAAAGACGAAACTGATGTCACCATGGAACTCTGACCTGCTAGCTTTTATATGAAAACATTTATTTACAACACAATATAGCTTGGAAAGCAGCTTTGTGTTTATAGCGGCACCATTTATTCAGTTTTCTAAATACCCACAAAGTATTTTGGCTAACTAACTCATTAGCTGATCAGCTAGTTGGCAGGCAGAATGAGCAGTCGTGGGTTGCCAAGCACAGACAATTGCAATGCTCTTGGCAAAGGGACTAATTTGCTAAAAGTTGTTAGTGAACAAGCCCAAATAAAATTTCTTTAGAAAAGAATGACAAATAATCATGATTCTTTCATCTTGGGCAAGTGGTCATGGTTTAAGTGGGAAAATACTCTTTGAGGTGTCTTTTTAAATGATCTTAATGGGCTCAGTGGAGGAAACTACCCTTTGCCTGAGTATCATTCATTAAAGTCATTTAGCAGACACCTTGTCATCTATTATCGTTGGCTTAATGACCCACCTTCTGTCCAGTCAGGATAGGCAGCCTGCAGGACTCGACTGGCAGACATCTTCCTCCCAACCACACACTCCTCTGTTTCCAGCAGACAGACAGAGGAGCCCTGCCCTCACTGCATTCGCTCCCCTGAGGCCCACTTTACGCAGCCCATGGCCTGTGCTGCCTTAATCAGAACCAGGCTCATTTTCTCTTTCTGCTTCTGCTTCTTTCACTGTTTCTTTCTCTGTAGCCTCCACAGCTTATTATTCCCTTTTCCGCCACGGTGGTTTTCAGCTCTATAAAAAGGCCTTGCTTGATGTAACAGGGTATTTAAATCGCCACAGAGACTGGAAAGGGAGAAAGAGAGAAAATCAAATTTGCATAGTCCTAATATATAATTCAGAGTGCTGTGTAATAACTAAAATTGGCTGATGCATTGCTTTTTCACGCCTCAACTTTTTCAGCCCTGGGAGCGGAAATGGAGGAGTGCCATTTAGAGCTGAAGTCAGGGTAGATATGGCACTGTGCCTTTAGTATGAAGGCACCTGCTTCTTTGCTCTTCCGTGTAAGGTAAAACTTTAAACTTTTCATTTTATTATTTTAGTTAGGTAGTAAAGTGTCAAGTCATGACTGAAGTCAGGTGACATGCCAGCAGTCTCCGAATTACCAGGAAATTAGGTTGTCTGTGTTTCTAAGTGAAATGAACGATAGATTAATAGGTGTTTTCATAACCCACTTCTTCTTATATGAGCCCAATCGTGCTCTGTAGAATAGAGGAATTATCACATAATTTTTTTCTCACCTTACTCAACCATGGCAGGTGGTCTATCCTCTTTCCCAGCAACACTCTCAAACAGTTATATACACACATTCACACCTAGAAGCTGCCCCATGCAAACTGCTGTAGACCGCTGAGCAGCTGCTCCAGTGGTACAGTTGGTGCAGTGCCTTGCCTGGAGTTAATTTGGCCAGAGTTACTTGTTCACCTCTCCAGCCAATCCAGCCAATCTGGAGGCACCGACCTACTGTTACAAGCCCGTTTCCCTTTGTCACTTGTGAAAGAAAATCTACACGCATGTTACACTTGAACTATCACTCACGGTGTCATCTCCGTCCTCCTGTATTTATCCTCCCATCCCACAGTTCACACATTTTCACATTATCTCAACCATTTGTTCTCTGATTAAAGGATAATATATAATAATATGCTGCATGCATGCGTATATCTGTGTGTTGGTGTGCATACGCCTGCAGCTAGTGCTGTCAGATCTGTGTCTCAGCTGTCATTCCAGTGATGCTGACACACTCCTGAACAATGTGAAAGTGGCACTCTACTTTGAGTGTCCTTGATGCTTGGGGAGAATGAACAGCATGGGAATGGAAGTGAGAAAGGGTGCGTGTCAGTACAAGTCAAAGTCATGGCTACAGCCTCTCAAGGTGCAATAATGACTCATTCCTATTAGGCCAGGTAACTGTGTATGACACTGAAATGACAGAGAGCACAATTACTTTCTGCACTCCTCTGACACTTTTGCAGTTTGGTCTGAGTGGCTGTTGGTTATAGTTTAACGGCTAACTAAACACTGTTACACACAAACACAAACAGTCTGCTGTTTGTGTGGTCCTGCACGCCATGTCCCCTGGCAGTTGTTCTGTGTGTGTGTTTGTGTGTGTGTGTGTGTGTGCGTGCACGTGCACTTGTGTTTTTACACATGTGTGTGTAAACGAAGGGGCCATGCCTGGCAGCACCCCAGGGCCCAGTGCCATGGGCTCAGTCTGGCTAGGCCTGTTTAAGGCTGGCCCTCATAGACAGCCACCTCTGGCCTGGATCCAGCCATACAGACAACTGGCCAACTGGCTCACCCACATCTACCTGGGTAGACATGGCTACAGTGCACCATGCTGGACCTCTTTCCCTTCACAATAGCTATGGACTGAAGCACTGAACGTTTTAGTGATTTACAAGCCACACAGTGTCAACCATAATAACAAGCACAGCAATCTCACAGTATCATAAAGGTTTCACTTCTTATCTAGGATGGATTCCATTACAGCTACCTGAAGAGAGTCACGAATACAAACTTTCAAAAGTGGTTGTTGGTTGTCAAACAAACTGAACTTGAATTTTCAGAGCAAGCCCTGAGCTAATTTCCCACCCTTCCTGTAGGGAATTCTAGGTCTCATTTTCAGGCTGTGTTTACCTTGTTTTTTCCCCTTTCCCTCTGACAGAAGCCTCTGTTCTCAGAAACAGACTGTGTGTACCAAGGGCAGGGAGTAGCACCTACCAGTCTAATCTGAGGCACAGAGAGTGGTAGAGGTATTCTGCCCAATTAGCTTTCAGTAGCCTGCCACCGCTGTGTCCCTGGATGTCCTCGGTACAAGGAGACAGACCTGCAGCTGCACTGATTGCTGTCATCCCTCTCTCCCCAGCTGGTTTGTGATCAGAGTTTCTTCTGTTTTAGAAAAGGGTGAAATATTATCTGCACTGGCAGAAGTTTGTATGCACTCTGGGTGTGTGCGTGCCTGCATCTGTGTGTGTGTTTGTGGAGAGGACTGAATGTGTTGACAGATGTTACTATTGAATTATTAAATGCAACTGACCTGTGAATTTTGGATGGTCAGATGGGTTGAGGGAGATGATAAAATAGATGAAAGGCAGTGTGGTGATGTTTCTGCAGCATTAGGGAGGGGCACGCTGGGTGAAACAGGTTGGAAATATTTTAGAGTTGGGGGTTGCAGAGGGATAGTGAAGGTTAAGAGGTGATGTGGAGGCCTGCGAGGCTGCAGAGGAGGTTAGGGTTTAGTGTGCCTGGCTACAGTAAGGAAGAGAAGAGAGTGACGGGGTTGGAACAGGAAGAACCACTGCAGTCGCACAGAACAGGGGGTTTCCTATTTTAAGTCGGATCAAAGCTGAACTCTGGCCGCAAGGCATTTTCTCCATGCGAGTTCCTCAAAATACACCTGCTCCCCCACCAGGGCCAAGAATAGAGCAACCAGACCACGCCACCTCCCACAGCCACTGTCCCACAGTCACAAAATTAGCCTCCTGTGCCACTTTGTGTTTTTTTTAATGCAGTAAAAACACATATGTCTACATTAGGCAGTAGAGTAGTTTGCTTTTATCTTTATTTTTTTATGTCCATATAGAAAAAGCATAATTACCCCCCTGCTTCTGCTACATTTATTTGACTAACATTTTTCTAAATAATTTAGTATTTTTCAGGATATGACAGTAGATGGGAGGTTAGGTGATGATGATTCTATTGCAGAAACAATAAAGACAGGTGGATAAGATGGATAGTATGAGTATGAACAATCCTGCAGCTACAGCAGCAGGGCCAGTCTGCGCATGAGTAAAAAGAAGAACAAATGTCTGCACATCTAGCTCCCACAGCGTGTGTGTGCTTGTGGTGGATGTCTGCATTAGTCTGTGTGTCTGTGTATATGTGTGTATTTATTCGGTTTAGAGGATGCAGTTACTGTACTCATTGGAGTATTTTGATAAGGTGTCTGTATTGCTATGCAACATTGGCAATGCACGTACTTGTCAACAGTCCATTTGTGTGTTTATGTATGACTGCGGCCCCACCCACATGCAATATGTAGGTCATCTGGCCAGCCATTAATCCTGTCGTCATTGGAGACGGTGGATGAAAGGGTGGGGGCCTTGAAGGGAGGGTAGATGGAGAGTGATGGAAGGATGGAGAGAGCGTCTGGAGCCAAGCTCTGGACTTAATCTGTGCCATCGTATTAGGAACAGCTGGCTCGGTGCTGGCTGTCAGCATAGCAATTCCCCCACACTCATACACATGCTGGACACATATTTCAGGGTGCACATCTAAACATACACATACATACAACGCAGTTTGGGAGTCAAGGCCACATGTGTGCTGTCACTCATCCAACATATCACTCAGTATCAGCCAGCACTTACTGTAACATTGATTGATATACTTACGTTTACTAGTATACTGTGTGTGTGTGTGTGTGTGTGTGTGTGTGTGTGTGTGTGTGTGTGTGTGTGTGTGTGTGTGTGTGTGTGTGTGTGTGTGTGTGTGTGTGTGTGTGTGTGTGTGTGTGTGTGTGTGTGTGTGTGTGTGTGTGCACGCCTGCACGTGGGGAATGACAGCAGGGACAGAGGGTCACGGGCTCAGCTGACAAACAGCCCACAAGAGCCAGTTTTCCATGTGGAAAATGTAGGCTTAAACCTGATATGACAGTTTCCTCCTTAAATAGCAGTATTGCTAAAGTGAAGTAATGTCTAAAACAAACACTAGGCTTCCTTTCAATGTGAGCTTTGGTGAACACAACGTAGTGCTACTGTGTAAAAAAGCTCTAGGACTTCATTCAACTACAGTCCTACAGACTATGAGGTTTCCGGCCGGCCCAGCCAAGGTCACTATCAGTCAGCGCAGATGCACCCCAGTTTTGACGGCAATAAAGTGTCTCCCTGAGATAGTTAGATCAGTCAAGCATATTAAAAATGTACAGGTTACAACATGTCAACATGTTTCTTTCCAGACACCTCCCTCCGTCTCGCCTCTTCCCATGTGGTCTAATGATTAATAAAAAGCAGCAGGCCCCATGTGACCATAAGACAAGCGCTTACACCTAGACAAGGTAACTGTGGGTCAAACCCTTTTGTTGTTTACTCACAGTTCAAGGTTATGAGACAAGAATGTTTGTGTTATTGACTGACCTGGTCCTGCCAGTCCTGGACTGTTATCTTTCCCACAAGTAGTCTTTTAGAATTCCATAACATTGGGTAATTATTAACCTAGTGCCATGATAAATGAGGTTAATGTTGGCCTAGCCTGGCAGGTGGTGCAAAATTGTGAGCTGTGAGTGGAGAGAGTTGAGGTTTAGCGCCATAGCAGGTTGTTTTTCTTTATTAATGAAAGGTCAGTGAAAGGGCAGAATGGCTGCTTAGTGCAGAAATGTCACGCACTCTCGTTTTTTGGTTTACTCTAGAGCAAACAGCAGTAATACTGCATCTTTTACCTCCTAAACAAATTTGTAGCTGGCATTGGTCAGGTTTCACCTCACCTCAATCAATGTGGGTGGCTTGAAGGAACTGAACAGGTCAAATTCTTATATTTTCACTCTGTCAAAGGCCTGGATACATTTTTCCCTGCCTTTGCACACAAGGAAAACTATCAACGGGTTAATCTATTTCTGGCTTGTTATTTGAATTTATCATTTCCTAGTTAACTGGTCCCAGTGGTATTTTTTGAACATCTTTTCCAGTCATGTGTTTCCTCCTTCAGTAGCACCTTCTCTGTTACATGCACTGTCTGTATACTATTACTGCTGCAAAGGCCAAGAGGATAGAGAGAGGCTCAATCCTTTGATTCATTTAGCCATGTAAACACCTCAGTCTGTTTTCATTTACGGTTTTATATCAGCACATGTGTCCTAAAGGTCACAGAGGAAGTATCTATGACAGGGAAGGATGTGTTCTGTGAGTACAGTATGGCTTCTTCTGCTTTCAGCTGAGAATCATTTTACTTGCATCATAACAAACAATACCAAATAAATCTCTGAATATTTTCTGACCTTTTTCGTCTATTGAGATGCCTGTGGGCTGGATCTAATGGCATGACATTGCATAAACTAACTTGGCTATACGTAAACCCAGGTTATTGGGGTAAATTGCGTTTCTTGAAATGCTTGCAAATGCTTAAATCAAACAATCACCTTACTCTGATGATTTACAGTAACTAAAGTAATTGTGTGCAAACAGTAGCTTCACAGGCAGACTAGCATCAGTGAAACCATGGACAAAGGCCAAGTTGCATAATTTTGGCTTTGGTGAGCCAATTGATACATACTTCTATTTCTATTTCCATAGACGATGACTAGTGTTACTGGGGCCTCCCACAGGCGACGCAACAGTAGTCAGTCATTTAGTTTGATATTATGTTACCGTGGCCCTTCGCTGAGCCTGGAAACCCTGCAGCATTGAACACTCCTCAGCCAGTCAGCCTGCCTGCTCCCTCCTAAAACACCCACATTTTCTTCCTGTGTTGTGAGAGACAAACTGCATGCACACAACTACAAGCGTAAGTGAGTGAGTGAGTGAGTGAATCAATCAACATGCACACACTCACTTTCACGTATGGTCAAAACACACACACACTGGCATGGACTCACATGAAGCCGAAT
The DNA here is from genome assembly GCA_034670385.1 of Hoplostethus mediterraneus. Classification (NCBI taxonomy): domain Eukaryota; kingdom Metazoa; phylum Chordata; class Actinopteri; order Trachichthyiformes; family Trachichthyidae; genus Hoplostethus; species Hoplostethus mediterraneus. Next base: position 14,374,526 of record JAXDDW010000003.1, on the reverse strand, counting down.
TGACAGGCCCACACACAACGCACATGCTAAACGTACATTTAGCATGGAAGATTGCCACACCCATGTTAGTACTACACTACATAATGTGCTCATACACACCCAGTAGACTCATCCTCCCCAACAAAACCCGCCCGGTAGCTGATAGGAGCAGCTATGACTGGTTTGTCAGTCAGCGCATCTGCCCAGGACATCTTGACCCTCCCGGGGCTGGTACTGTATGTGGTTTGAATTGCTGATAGCTGTAAAACGTGAAGCCGAATAGCCACACACATCTCTTTTACATGCAGACTGAACCCCACCCACGGATCAGCACTGTACTACCCATGTACACACACACACACTGCAGCAGTGGAATGCTATTTATAGACCAATCCAGCAAGGACGAATCAGGCTTCTTTTTGGGAAGCATTAATTCACCTTTCCTCCCACGCTCATATCTTGGTCGTCACTCGCTACTTCTCGGAAAGTACAAAGGAGCAGATGACGAGATGAAAAACGGAACAGAGGAGATGGCAAGATCATAAATGAGATGGGAGTCAGGAGATTGAGAGAATGAGTCACAGAGCAGGGAGCGGTGTGGCGAGAAAGCAGGGACATGTGCACTTATGCTGTGTGTGTGTTTCATGTGTCTATTTGTATGAGAGATTAATTTAATTTTTGTTAATCCACACACCAAACACTCAATACCTCATACCACTTCTTGAATAATGCATCTCCTAACCTTTCAACCCCTCTAATAGTCAGCTGGCTGTCTCACAATGTATTGTCTTCTCTCTCTCTCTCTCTCTCTCTCTCTCTCTCTCTCTCTCTCTCTCTCTCTCTCTCTCTCTCTCTCTCTCTCTCTCTCTCTCTCTCTCTCTCTCTCTCTCTCTCTCTCTCTCTCTCTCTCTCTCATACACACACACACGTACGCACACACACACAAATGCACGTACACATGCCCGATGCTGTCCAGTAATACTCTTACGCTGCCGCTGACATACAGCAAAAGGCTGTTGTCTGTGAGGAATAATACAAGGATTAAAGGACTCACCCAGCACTAGATGTGATTTGCAATTTCTCTAATGTGCTTTGTTGAAAGAGTAAGTCATTTTCTACCACAGCTTACCTTGAACTCTGGTACACGCTGATCACATAGGCGACTTAGTAATCCATGCGTAGGATTTTGTAACATACGGTGCTGACATCATGTAACAGTGCAGTCATAGTTGAATAATGTGTGAGAGTTTAAAAATGAATCAGTTTGTGAAAACTGTCCATGAATTAATTTTATGTAACACGCTGTTCTTGGATGTTGGAGCTGAGGATTTGTAGGCGAGACTTCTGTGGAGGCAGGAGTCACGAGGGTCTAGCCTACTGTATGTGTTTCTGCTCTGAGAGAAACTGAATGGGATTATATTGATCTGAGCAGAACACGGTGTGGCTGTCGAGACGGACCCAGGTGGTAACAGCAGCACTGCATTAACCTCAGTGTTTTACCGTCAGCTTTCATCTGCTATGATCAGCTCGCCCCCCCCGTTTGAATGAGCTTAAAGATCTGTCTGGACGCAGTCACGACCCTCCGCAGTTGTTAATACCAGGCTATAAATAGTTTGCACCTTGTCAATAACCACCGAGATCAATAGAGGGGGAAACAAGGGAGGAAAGAACAGGAGGAGGGAGGAAGCAGTTAGAGCGTGGCAGAGTGCTACGTCATCCTGTCTCCAGGGATCAAAGAAGAAAAACATCTCTCACTCATTAACATCAGACAGATGTGTAAAAGACTAAGTGTGTGTGTGCGTGCGTGCGTGCGTGCGCATGTTTTTGTTTGCTTTATGTGGGCATGCTGGCCTTAAAAACACAATCCTCACTACTCTTATTGCACAACAGCACATCCTTTCCATCGTCCCCACGTGTGTGCAGGTGGACGTTCTCCTCGTAAGGTGGGACCCTTCTGGATGTCAAGGGTGTGACTGCAGTGAAGTGATGTATAGGCCAAAGCCTGCCTCTCTGCACCACAGAGACTGGTGGTGCTAGCAGACAGGGAGGTTGTGTGTGTGTGTGTGTGTGGGGGGGGGGGGTCATGGACAGTGGCTCTGTGTGGACGGGGTGACTGTGAACTTGTGTGTGGGGGGGGGGGGCTATCTGTCACATACACTGACACCCTGCTGCCTGGATGGCCTGTCACTACCACGTACAGTCCCATTGTGTGGACAGGCTGACATATTCTCGTACAGTGGGGTTTTGTTAGTCTAGGAAAGGAGAGGGAGAGAGGAGGAACCAGACCGGCTGATAGATGGGGAGACAGAAGGGAGGAAGGAGTTGGAGAGCTAGGAGAGTGGAAGAAAGGAGCTACTAGAGAGAGGATGGATCACTTCACTGAGCTGCTTGTCCTCCTTGTAGGTAGAGGTTATGACTGCAACATCATGGCTATCGAATCGATGCATCTTGCAATAACAATCTTATGACCTTGACATGGTGTCAGTAGCTTTTGTGGTAATGGATAAAAAAAACTCTCTTCCATCCTTGTGTCTTTTCCCCTCTGCTTCCTCCTCCCCCTTCTACATCCTTCCTTCCTTCCTTCCTTCTCTCTCTCCCTCCCTCCAGAGGACGAGCAGGTTGTCAGGATGAAGGAGGAGAATTTATTCCATCGGAGGTTTTCTCTGTGCCCCAATGCCACCTCCCCACCAAAAATTGACCCCCGCGCCCTCACTCGAAACCTGTCATATGGAGGAGACACCGAGCTCTACCACCTCAACCCAGGTAAAAGACCAGGAAGTCAAGGTTGACAAGCTGAGAGCATAGAATAAGAGATCAATATATCAAAATATATTTCAGTGAGCCGTGTCACATAAAATGACAGTGTACTGTATGCTGTATGTGTTTTGTACAAATTGACTAGCCATTACAGTCATTTAGCAGACGCTTTTATCCAAAGCGACTTACAATAAGTGCATTCAACAAAGGTAGGTAAGGAAACTACTAGTCACCAGAAATCATAGCCGCTGTTTACTAGTTGTTTCTTGTGTCATGCTTTCATTTTCACTTTCATGTGACTGTGTGTTTTGTGTGTTGTGTGTGTTGTGTGTGTTCTGTGTGTTCTGTGTGTTGTGTGTTGTGTGATCCCACCAGGCAGCGAGACGGACACGAATGGTCTCTCCATGCTGAGTAATGAGCTCAGCCCCGCCCAATCACCGAGCAGCAAGGTAAGATCACTGGTGCTGGTTGGTCCGCTCCATTACAATCCACACATTAACACAAATAGCAACCTAAAGCATTTCTAAGTGTTTTGGTTTAGCTCTGTTCCCACTGGTCATGGATTTCTGGAATATCATGGGATTGCGAGAGGTGTATTCCAGTCAGGGAATAACTTTTTACAAATTGGTCACTTTACAAGGCACATGCCAGAATGTATTCTCACACATTCAGTGCATTAGAAGGTGGTTCTCAGCTGTGTTTCTCCACAGCCAGCCCAGCTGTAGTGGAAACCAGACTGTTCACCCTTTTGGAAAAACATTAACAAACCAGGAAGGAAAAACATTTTCAGGTCATGGAAGCGTTCCAACTTAGTCATATAAAAGGCTTGGAATTTTACGTCAGCGCTACGGCGGGAAGCCTGAGCTCAACATCTGTCTCAACTCATTAGAAAGGGTGATTCACAGCCTCTCCTCGCCTCTCCTCTCCTCTCCTCTCATCTCCTCTCCTTGTCTCTCCTCGCCTCTCCTCTCCTTTCCTCTCCTCTCCTCTCCTTTCTCCTCCCAATGTCACATGTTTGTGTGTGGAGTGATTCACAGGCGCAGCTGCATCTCTGGCCCTTTGGCCTTTCTCCCATCCCCAAAAGCTTTTGCGGAACAATGGGAGACTCAGCACAGCCTAACCCTAGCATCACATGCCGTCATTTACACTGGGTTGTAATTGTGGACTACACACTAAGAATGGCCTCTTGAAAACACAAATGTGTAGGAGCCAGCGCCTGTGTGGGCTCACCATATAATATTGTGAATCATACTGGCTCAGCTCATGAAGAATAAGCGGTTATGTGATTACTTACCACAGTGAAATCAAAGGAAGACGTACCACTAAGATACCAACTAACTGGTCAGTGCAGACCACAGAGCAGTCTCTCAGCCTTGCGCTGTCTAATTCAAGAAGTCTGTGATTTTGTAGATCAAAACACCAGGCTGAGTGGAACTGAAGGGGTCATCTCATGACAAAAACTACTCACACGACCCAGGGGATAACAGCTGTGCTACAGTGGCGTCCGCTCAAGAGGGGCATTTTGAGAACGTGCTTTTTATTTGTTGTCAAAGATTTGAGTTGGTTACTGGGCACTGCATTAAAGAGTTGATTGTGTTTATTGGTGATCCCAATTATTTTTATAGATATTGTGATGATGATTATGGTTCACACATTATTAATGTTGATTATTATTTTTTTACTGCACTGAACTGTGCTGAAATTCAACCACAGTGGACATTCTAGTTTAGAAACCAATACTGTGTGAAAATGATATTGTGATATCTGGTTATGCACTAGTATTTGTGCAGGTTTTTAATTTGTCATATCTGGCAGTTGCCATATTTAACTTGAATCCTTTACAGTCTCTTCGCTCCCTCCTCTTCATCCTTAATGACCCTCTCCTCTTCTCTCTCCCTCCTCCAGTCTGAGTCCAGGATGTTCAATGGTGTGGAGAAGGATTGCCCCTCCCCCACAGAGAAGCTGGCCCGGAAGGAGTCTCTCAAGGTACACATCACTTCCTGTCCTGTGTTACAAGAAGCTGATTTGAGGCGAACGAAATGTGGACATTTTTTCTGCTATATGGGTTGGTCGTATCCATTTGATATGAAATCATTTTTCACTTTAGTATCACTGTAGACAATCTCAGCTCAATAACTAAAATGTTCACTGACATTTGGGTATCTTCTATTTTCAAATATGTTCAAATTATATTTGAAGTGTGTACCCATTTTTAAATCTGCATATCAAATGACCAAGGATGAATCATCTTGACAACCAAGGCCACAGTACGCCAGTATGGAATTTGTTTGACTCTGCTTCCCCCTAGTGATAGTGCTTTCAGATTTATGCTCCTATCAGCTCAATGTTGATGACTCATTCAGGTGTGTTTTTTTTCTGTGTCACAGGTCCAAAAGCAGAATTATAGACAGGAGAAGAAACGGGCAGCCAAAGAACTGTTTAGTGCTCTAAAGGACCCAAGTGTTGTCATTATGTCCAACTGGCTAAAGGTACAGGGATGCATCTTAACAATGAAATGTCAAGCCAGTGGATAGTACTTAACTATAGTTGTTCCCATCCTGCCTGGTTACTTTGTATGAAGCCACAGATTGTTTGATTGTTTGCACATGTACACTGACATACACCATACATCAGTCTATTTAAATATATATATATATTACATTAACTAGGCTAAGGCTAGAGAAACAGAGACCTGCACCACCAGATCGGGCGCTGCAAGGTGCTAGAGTGAGAGACATAATGAAGAGCAGGCAGACAGCAGCACTAACAGCTGAACTGCAAAAATTGCTTGCTGTAAATGATAAATGTCAGTTGGATATTGTGAATGATGATGGTAGACAGTAGACAGTACCAGAGACCAGCTGATTATCAAAGCAGCACTGTTTCAAATAAAATCAATTGACAATTTATCACTCTATTTTTCAATTCACATCCATTTCATCACTCCCATTATTAATTCGTAAGCATTTTCATCACTCCCATTATTAATTCGTAAGCATTTTCATCACTTCCATTTTTTTCAATTATTTTTTGTTACTCCCACCCTTGAGGCCACTTTCTTGAAAAGATAAATAGCAATTTTGTGTTGTGAATGATGAATGTAAGACGGGGAAAATGATGAAACATGGCTCTGTTTTCATCATAGCATATTTCATATATCACGACGGCTTTAAATTAATCAAATCACTTGATAATTTATCACTCTATTTTTGATTTCACATCCATTTTTACCCCTCTATTTTTCAATTCACTTGCATTTTCATCACCTCCATTTTTATCAATTAATTTTTGTTACGTCCACCCCTCATAATATTGATGTTATCCTGTGTCCTACACCAAGCATGCCAATCCTGTATTGTGTAACTGTAACGTGTCCATGCCAATTAACCATATTGCTTTCCTTGTGAACTCATATTTGCAGAATAAAAGAAATTGTGATTCTGATATTGTCTCCTGCCCCATCCCTTCTCCTTTTTCAGATTCGTGGCTCTTTGAAGAGCTGGACCAAGCTGTTTTGTGCCCTGAAGCCTGGGGTTCTCTTGATCTATAAGACCCCCAAGACTGACCACTGGGTTGGCACCATCCTGCTCAATGCGTGCAAGCTGATCGAGAGGCCCTCCAAGAAGGACGGCTTCTGCTTCAAGCTGTACCACCCCCTAGACAAATCCATCTGGGCTGTCAAGGTCTGACATATTTTTTTACCCCAATAATAACAGGCCAAGTTGAAAATCAATTTCTGTTGGTACAACATGACTGGAATGATGAGAGGTGTGAGTAGCTGTTTCTTCCATATGTCCAGGGTCCCAAAGGAGAGAACGTTGGCTCCATCACTCAGCCTCTACCCAGCAACTACCTGATCTTCAGAGCTGCCTCGGAGTCTGATGGTGAGGCATATGTGGCTGGTGTTGGAACTGCATGTTCTTGCATGTTGAACTTACAGTACATTTTCTACAGCGCAATTATCAGTTGTTCGTTGAAAGCATTATTTCCTGCCTCTCACATCTCTCTGGGTCTATGCAGGCCGGTGCTGGATGGATGCCCTGGAGTTGGCTCTCAGCTGCTCCAGTCTCTACAAGCTGACAGCCAAAGCAGGAAGAGAGGGAGACATCAGCACCTCCTCAGAGTCCTCCCATATACTCCACTTACTGCAGTCTACTGCACTCAGCGACACAGAGCTGCTACAGTGAGTATTACAAGCATACAGCCGCACACACAAAGCACAGCTTATCAGATATAATTGCATCTTCATTTTCTATTATACATACATACATACTCATTGGACTGCCCAAGCTCCACACACTCCCAAGTTATGGTGGTCCCAAAAGATTGATGTAGACCGATGTTACTGGTGCTGCTTGCAACACTATGTCAATAATATTGGCATTGCTACCAACCACATTCAAGTCCCAGTCTTAACTTGTGACACCTGAAAAGGCAGAGGAGTGTGAAGCTTTTCCCATTGATGAGAAAAATGAATTGTTCAAGCCTTTTGAGATACGCAGACAGATGAACTGCCCTCGTTGCTCTGGCATTTTAGACGTTAAGGACACTTTTATTTCTTCATGTGTTTCAAGATGATTTTTCTCAGAAACACGAAGTGCAATAAAGAGGAAATGCAAGCACTATGCTCACACACACACACACACACACACACACACACACACACACACTGTGATATGGCTTGTCTCAGGATGACTGTCCTTTCATTTTTGAAAAATCTTCTAGATCTTGTAGGTTTAGTTAGCCAGTTCCATTTTGAAGTGTTTCACTTCAAAATCTGTTACATGTTTTTTACATTTTAATTCTATTTTTAGTTCTATTCTGTGTTATGTCTGTTCTTCTCTGCTACATTGTAATACGAGACCTTGCCAACTTCTAGCCAGATGCAAGTACAGATTGTAGAGGAAGAGATACACACTTTATTTTGAACCAATAAGAGCAATAGAGTTAACATGCTTAACATGCTGCCAGGCATGAGAGAGACATAGATAAATATGATGTACCTTACCTTCCATGCTTGACAGTAGGGATAAGGTTATTTTGGTGGTGGGCAGTTTTGAGTTGCTGCTAAACGTGACGTATTTGATTGCAACCACACATTTTTGACCCATCTGTCCAGAGAAAAAACAAACAAAAAGAAATCTTCAGGTTTGTCCAGATGGTCTCTGGCAAACTGAAGACGGGCAGCTTTGTTCTTTTTAGACAGTAGAGGCTTCTTCCTGGTATTCCTTGCATGAATGCCATTTCTATTCAGTGTTGTACTTATTGTTGACAGATGCACAATCTGATGCAGCCATGGGGGCTTGGAGATCTCTGGATGTTATTCTTGGGTTGTTGTTTTTTTTAAATGTTCTCCATTTGTATATAATTTGTCTCACAGTGGACTGATGGAGCCCAAATCTTTTTGATAAGACTTTCTAACCTTCTCCAGACTGATGCTCACTCACTACTCCTCCCTGAGCTCCTCTGAGGCTCCTTAGATCACAGCATAGTGTTTTCCTTTCACCTGCATGGTAACACCAAACTGACCAGGTTTCTCACCTGGATTTATGGGAGTGCAACACAAACTCCTCAAAGATCTGACCTATGATGATTAACTTCATACCCTATTATTTACCCACCTGATTCTGCTCACCTACTTGACTTATCTAATGCACGTTTTCTTGTGAAAATCATATGAGATTGGTAAATACAGATTATTTATTTTATTTATTTTGATTAAATAAAGATTGCATTGTGAAAGCTTGTACAATTGCACAAGGGGTTCACAAACGTCCAATCATCACTGTAGGTATAGGTATGTATAGATATAACAGAGATGATGTATTGGTATATATGTAGTTTGTAAAAATACACATATATGTAGTAAATCCAACCATGTATCCCCTTGTCTGCAATGATTGTAATATGGTAGTTATTAATGTGTATGATGTGTGTGTGAGTGTTTGTGAGCACGCATGTTTGCGTGTGTGCTATGCTCAAATGCTCTCGTACATGTACGCACTGAGGCATCATGCTTTTCCCTTTTCCATTTATGCTTTAATGTGTAAATCAGTGTTTGTGCACGGGCAACATCCTCCATTAGGCACCCCTCTCTTCCCCAGCCCCTCCTCCTCTTATCCCCTCCACGACTCAACTCTCCCTCTGGCCATCCATCCCGGCTCCCCCTCCTCTCCTGCTCCTCTGCCAGCCAATTAAAGCAGCCTCTCTGGGTCACATGGCCGAAAGAGGAGCAGGAAGATTGAGTAGAATGTGAACACCGCCCAGAGAGAGAAGGCAGCAACACAGCCGTTGTGTGCACGCGCGCACGCACACACACACACACACACATACGCTCAGACGGGAACACGCGCACACACACACATTCAGGAAGCAGGCGTGCCAGAGACAAGGAAGCAAATCTGCACCTTTCAGTCGCTAGACTCTGAAGACACACACAAACACTTCATTAAAAGGAGTAGAGAAGAGATAAGGACATACTGTGGCTGTGGTTGGATTTTTTTCATAGCGCCATTGCTGGTGTTCTGAGACCTGTCGGAGATTTGCTGTATGTCTTTGAGGTAAGGAAAGCCTCCTCTGTCCCAGGGTGTGTTTTTCTTAGTTAATATTTCTTACTGGTTAGCGATTCACACAGTGTGCAGGAATGTGATTTTTCAGGTCTATCAAGACCCCAGGCTGTTCGGACATGCAACTCCCATTCGTTTCTGTTGGAGAAATTACTATTTCCCTGCTTTTTTCCCCCGTTTTTTTTTTGTGACCATGTTCCCGTCCCTGTCTATGATATGGCACACATTAGCAGGAAGCATATGATACACTACATTCGTCACAGAAATGAGGAGAATTTGTGCAATATTTGACTGGAGCCTTTGTTCGAGTATGCACACCATGGAGACCTACTTAAATGTACATGTGTGCCTCTCTCTCTCTCTCTCTCTCTCTCTCTCTCTCTGTCTGTCTGTCTGTCTGTCTGTCTGTCTGTCTGTCTGTCTGTCTGTCTGTCTGTCTGTCTGTCTGTCTGTCTGTCTGTCTGTGTATATGTCTGTCTGTGTATATGTCTGTCCATGAGTGTGTGTCTGTGTGTGTTTTATGTGTATGTGACCACCAGAGACTACAAAGGTCTACTTGTCCAAAGGTCTGACTTCTGTAATGGCAGTGAGATTGGAGCCACAGTGTTCCTCTTTAGCCTCTCTCTCTCTCTCTCTCTCTCTCTCTCTCTCTCTCTCTCTCTCTCTCTCTCTCTCTCTCTCTCTCTCTCTCTCTCTCTCTCTCTCTCTCTCTCTCTTTCTCTCTATCTCTATCGCTCTCTCTATCTCTATCTCTCTCTCCATCTCTCCCTCCCTCCCTCCCTTAGCCACGGATAGGCTGATGCGTATCTGTCTCCACTGGGGTTTTTTTGGTTGTTTAGAAAGCTAACAGATCTGAGGATCTGGTTGGACGTGTGTCTGGACTGGAGCAGTCCACAGCAACTAACATGCATACATAATACTGGTGATTCAGCAGAGGATGCATTTTGAATGTGTGTGTGTGTGTGTGTGTGTGTGTGTGTGTGTGTGTGTGTGTGTGTGTGTGTGTGTGTGTGTGTGTGTGTGTGTGTGTGTGTGTGTGTGTGTGTGTGTGTGTGTGTGTGTGTGTGTGTGTGTGTGTGTGTGTGTGTACTCTATGTGTCACCTGATTGTAGTCAGTGACATTCAGTCCGCTTCAAGGTGAGGGGGTGGGGGGTTTCCAGGGCAACCAGACAGGTCAGATGTGCTACACCCCTCCAGGTGAACCATTTTAATATAGTTGGCCGTAATGTAATACGATGGACTCTCTCACTCGTTTTTAGTGAGACGTGTCAACATTACAGATTCACAACACATTCAAAGATCATTCACAGCCTTGAAGTTTCATGGCAGTGGTTTTCTGTTTTGTCAGAAGTCTGAGTCATAGTTTTGAACTATTTTTGGATATTTTAAGACTGTGCCGTAGTGGCAAGGCAGTCCTTGGGGCTCTGGCAGCACAGAGGTAAAATTGAGCGTGACGTTCTGAATGTTAACATCACATCCCATAATCCTTCTGTCATGTCTGAGCTGGGTTAGAAAAAAAGTTCTCAACCTCCCACACAGAATTGAATTATCCCCAGTAATGCTGATGTTATGGAGGCCACATATGATACTAATTTAAATCTACTAATCTATCTAATTCATTTCCATCATTTGTTTTGCCCAAAGTATTGCAAGACTGAGACATGCAGTTCCACAACAGTAACTTACACCATATGAAGACTACGTATTGTAGTTCTAACCTGGGTGATTGCTCCTCTCTTACCATTAGGTTGAATGACTCTGTGCTGCTGGGCAATCACCACATGGAGAATGACGGCTTCTCGGACAAATCAGAGCGCGAGGCTCATGACGACTGGGACACCACGGCCAATGAAAACGGTGGAAGGCTGACGGAGGAAAGCGACATGGACCAATCAGATGAGCTGTCCCCAGGACCACAGGCCACAGCCTATGTAGAACAGGGCCCAGAGGAGATGGCTGAGGTGAGGTGCTGAGTTCAGTGATTCATGTTGATAGACATGGACTCCTATCTTGTCTTGTTTGATTTATAGTTATCTGAAATCATTTGACCTTGTTCATTATGTCACAGAAGGCAGTAGTAACTAAAAAAATGTCTTTGGTGTTTCGACAAAAAGTATTCAGTTTTATTCAAAGGAGCAGATTTCTTATCCTCTGGCTTTACAAGGCTAACGTACCCAAATATAGGTCACCCCAGTACCTTTTCACTTGTCCCCCTCCACTGAGGTTCTCTGGTTGAAGAGCGGCCTCTCTAACCACTAGGCCGCCCTAGCCCATACCCGTGCCTCTGTTTGTGTGTGTTAACCCAGGCTGGGGAGACATCCCAGGTGGAGACGGTGTCAGAGGAGAACAAGGGTCTGATCTGGACCCTGCTGAAGCAGCTGCGGCCAGGCATGGACCTGTCCAAGGTGGTGCTGCCCACCTTCATCCTGGAGCCACGCTCCTTCCTGGACAAGCTGTCGGACTACTACTACCACGCTGACCTGCTGTCACAGTCAGTAACACCACCTTATTGTGCAAGACATAGATATACAAACACATTCACATTATTCAATGGATGATTGGGATTCATTCTGTATCTGTGCTTTCTCTTCACAATTCTGTTCATTTCTTCATTTCCTGTTGCCTCACATTCCCTGCCACAGAGCTGCATCGGAGGAGAGTGCGTATGGTCGCATCAAACAGGTTTTACGATGGTACTTGTCTGGCTTCTACAAGAAGCCCAAGGTGAGATCTGTTCACTCCCACATGGCGAGTTCATCTATTACATCTACTATCTATCTGCCATATTATGAACCATTTCCTGTTGATTATTGAGTCCCAGCAAGTGGCTCTTCTCTTGTATATTTAGAATGAAAATTTTCCATAGTGATGTAAGTTTAGTATTCTTCCCCATGGTGGCTGATACAAGCCGTCTTGAGTAAGTCACCTCTTAGACCTCACTGGTTGTACTGTTTTGATCCAGTGACATCTGCTTTGTCATGCTTCCTCAATACTGGCTGTCGGTATGAGGTTGGTGCAGTATTGAGGAGCTGTGGTTTCGTTCAACTGTGACAGAAAGTGTTAATCCCGAAAGACTGGTCTAGCAGGTTCCACATAGTGTGCTAATTAAGTATTCAGTGTGGATATGCGTTGTGCAGTATGAACAAGCTAACAACGTCCCATGTGTTTGTGTTTCTCAGGGTCTGAAGAAGCCTTATAACCCAATCCTGGGGGAGACATTTCGCTGCTGCTGGCTTCACCCTCAAACTGACAGCTGCACTTTCTACATAGCTGAACAGGTTAGACCAGACTCATAGCTACCTAGCACACATGTACAGGACATAATTCATCCCTTGCTTATTCTTTTTTTTTTGTTTTCACAATCAAGGTGTAATATTTTTCACATGTAGACAAACACACACAGAGAGCGCACTCCTGTGAGTGTGTGAAAGTGTGAAATTTACACATGCCATAGGATACCTGACACTTTCTAACTCTCTGCCTCTCTCTCTCTCTCTCTCCTGCCAGGTGTCCCACCATCCGCCCATCTCTGCCTTCTACGTCTGCAATAAGAAGGATGGTTTTTGCATCAGTGGAAGCATCCTGGCCAAGTCCAAGTTCTATGGTATACTATATTTGCAACATAGACAAATATTGGTCATGGGGACTGTGCCACATGTCACAGAATAGTCTTGGAAAAGTCCAAATTTGATTAGCAAAACGATGTAGGAAGCCTGTGCAACTGAGCATAGTATAGTAGTATAGTCATAGTCAGATTATCAGCATAGGCCAATAGATCACACTAGACATATGTGAGGGGCAGCAGTGTTTTCTAGTGGTTTAAAGAGACCACCATGCATGTAGAGTTGAATTCCTACCCCTGCCTGCTTAAGGGGCGCCACGAATGGCTGTTCTCGCACTCTGCACAACTCTGACCCCTTTACTGAAATATATGTTTCTCAGGGGGATCTGCCCTTTAATGTCCTCTTTGCTTTGCCTGTTGTAGGTAACTCTCTGTCAGCGATCCTGGATGGTAAAGCCAGGCTGCTGTTCCTGAGCAGGGATGAGGAGTATGTCATCACCATGCCCTACGCTCACTGCAAAGGTAATGGTACTACTGTCACTAACACTGTAAAGGTAATGCTGCCTTGTTACCGTTGGCATTACGTTCCCACATCATGTGTAGACACTTTTTGGCTAGGAATATTGTGCAGTGATTTTTATGGTCATGCTTTGTTGACACTTTACCACAGGACAAAAGATCTTTGTTCTAAACGCTATGGTCCTTTTGGTGCATAGCATAAATATTGGTATCATTTTATTTATTCCAAGCTTTATAGTAATGCTTCTACAGTCTCAGCACTACTGTAGGTTTTATACCAGGCATTTACATGGTAACAATAGTAAACTACCACAGATTAGTAAATTACAGCTGAACACCTCTGGTAGTACCCATCAGTTCAAGTATGCTATTTTTGGCTATTTTCACCAGGCTCTCCAGTCTTAAGATTAAATTGCTAAACTTGGCAGCAATACAATGGTTAAAATAGATTCAGTAAACTTCTCTACCATGGATACAATCTATGACAAATCAAATGTGGACTGTCGTGATCTGTCTCGGCCAGACTGCCTGCCTCCACTGGAAATGAAATGACATACTGCTGTGCTCTGCTCATGCATCATCATAAGGCAGACAGTTAGAGATGTAATGTAACTCAGGTCCAGTTTCTGTTTATTCTCTGAATGCACTTTAGGTGTACTGTCACATTTTTCTTCAGCATCTTACAGTGCAGACGTAGAACGCAGTTATACTCCTAACTATCCACGTGAACAGTATGATTTGTCACTTGAGTTACACAGGAACATGAATGTCTAATGCTCTACTGCTGTATCTGCGTCTCTGTAGGTATCCTGTACGGCACAATGACACTAGAGCTGGGAGGGAAGATCACCATTGAGTGTGAGAAAACAAAATGTGCTGCAGAGCTGGAGTTCAAACTGAAGGTATACATGATAGTGTGTAGGTAGTTTTGATACAGATGACTGTAATCTTATATGAGATAACAGGAGTTTTTATAGTCATAAGTTTTAGGACTTTTGCTAGGGTATAAAAGTAGTTTGAGTGAGTTTCTTAGGCAAGAAATATATATTTTTTTTTTTCCTTGAGGAGTGCCTTGGAACGCCCCAACAAATGCATCCATGCCCCAAAACCCAGTAGAAGCGCTCTCTAACCTCTCTTCTGTAACAGTAGTTTGACATTAACAGCAGCAGTAGTGTGAGTAGGTATCAGTTGTAGTACAGCACAGTGCAGCAGTTTTAATAAAGACTGATGTGATACTGTCGTGTCCGTGCAGCCTTTCCTTGGAGGCTCCTGCTCTGTGAACCAGATCAGTGGGAAGATCCATGTGGGAGAGGAGCTACTGGCTACTGTCGATGGACACTGGGTGAGAGCGGTTTGATTATACACCATGACTCAACATGACTCCCTCTCCCCTATTCTCCCCCTCTATCCTCTGTCCATGCCCGTCGCCTCAGTCTCCCTCTTAATTCATCTTTCAGACTCTCTCTCTCTCTCTCTCTGCCACCTAATTTTTGCCACTTAGTACTAATTAATTCTCAATAGTAATTAGTGGCAGAATCATCAGTAATTAGCAGTTCAGGGGCAGCAGGGTGGTGCAGTGAGAAGGGAGACAGAGCAACTGGAGGATCCGGTTTACAGGGTTCCTACAAAGGTCCCGGAAGGTTTGACACTGTCTGGAAAATTTTATCTTTTCCAAGTCTTGAAAGGTTTGGGAGCTGCACACAAAAGTTTGGAAATGTGTCGAAAATATTGCTTTTCAGTCATGATATACACATATGACTTCACTGTTTTTGACCCAGTGTAAATTCACACCTTAATCATAGTAAGAAGCATCTTAGTAGATAGTCATAATATGAGTAATACGGTCTAGTTGACAATCATGTCCAGCCGTTATATCAACATACACAATACTGAACACTTTAGATACAATTTAGAAATTAAAGGAAAAGGAAATGGAAAATGTGTGGGCAGGCATCCACCTTGCTGACAAAACCACTGAATCGCTACGAGCTCCAGGAGTGTTGTTCTGTAGCAATGTGCTCTGAGCAGTACACCGTAGAAAAGAGAATATCACATCACTATTGGCATTACACTTTCATGACATTATGCATGAACCGTAACAGGTTTAATTGCAGAATATTTTTTGTTGAGAGTGCTCTTTTCCCCATCAGGACGGCGAGGTGTTCCTCCAAGAGAAGCGTTCGGGCCAGCAGGAGACGTTGTGGAACCCCAGTCCAGAGGTCCGCGGCAGCCGCCTAAAGAGACAAGTGGTCCAGCTAGACCAGCAGGGAGAGTTCGAGTCTGAGAGGTAAAGCACACACACTCACTACACCACCTGTGCTTGTCAATTCCTATGTGTTAATGCTCATATGTTCAAGTCATCGACTAGAGGAAAAGAAATATGTTTCACTCTCTCCGGCTGTTGATATTACTTTAGATACATTCTAACAACAGAGAGAACAGCCCAGTTAGAAGTAGAAAGCTTGTTGTCCAAATTTGAATCTCCTTTCACGCACAGACAGTTGCAAGATCACTGGTAGCTTGATTGATTGATTGATCAGGATGGAGCTTATATTCACACGTGTGACCCTTGTGTCTTCACAGCCTATGGAAGCATGTGACCAGTGCCATCATGGATCGGGACCAGAACCGGGCCACCCAGGAGAAGTTTGTCCTGGAGGAAGCTCAGCGGAGAGAGGCCAAGGAGAGAGGAGACAAAACCTGGAACCCCCGACTTTTCAATCAGGACCCTGTTACCTCTGAGTGGACCTACAAGCACATAGAGTACGCACACACACACACACGCACACACCACGTTTTAGTTGAAACAAGAAAGTTGAATGTTAACAGGAAATATTGAGCTATAGAGTGAGAAGAGGAAAAACGTGTGCAGGTCTAAGCCGTGCTCAACATCCACATGTTAACGTGTTGTTAATCTTGGCAGCATGCGGCCATGGGACCCCGAGTGCTGCTTGGTTCAGTTTGAGAAGGACGGGGTGATTCAGACGCACGAGAAAACCCAAAGACGACACAACGGGCTCTCCTACAGCCACAGCTGGGCCAGCCAGCAGAAGGTAAGCCAGACCCTAACACACACACACACACACATGTTGTAAAATCGCTGTCGAGCTCAGCCTCTGGCGCTTTCTTGCTTGAATTGCTGATCGCGCATCTTGTCCGGCGATGACGAGCCAGGCCAGTGTCCTGTTTCGCTCAGCATACTTGCTTCGGTCAGCGGTTTCCTGTCCGGTTGTAGTTGTTCCAGCTTTGCAATGCGTGCGTCTTGTGCTTTGACCCAGGCCGAGGTGAACGGGAAGCACAGGAAGGCCAGCAGCCAGCCGTCCAGCTGCAGCCAGAACACCGAGAGCAGCAGCACGACGCCGGAACCCACACACGAGTCCTCAGACAACGAGGGTAAGACTCACACACACACACACACACACACACACACACACACATATATGCACTCTAATTGCTCAGTGAGTTACCTGTGTCCTGTGTTCTTGCCTGTCATGTGTCCAGGGTTCCCAAGCCAGTGTGCACGGTGCAATAAAGACGTGAAGGACATTGCCTTGATAGAGGCCTCCATCACATCTATACAGAAGACACAGCAGGACATACAGAGGTGAGAATACCTATGGGGGGCAGCAGGGTGGCGTATTGACTAGATCTATGTATCTTATAGCTGTTGCAGTCACTGGCAATCGTTGAACAACCCTGTTAACCTCCTGCAGATATATTATGGTCATTATGCTATGGCCATGGGGCAGTAAAATGGGGCCCTTTAAATTTCTGAAACCTGCAGAACATTTCCTGACTGTGTCCGTTCTCTCTGCAGGAACCTGGTAGCTTTGAGTCGTCAGATGGCCCGTCAGAGGGCGGCGGAGGAAGGCGTGTCGATAACGGGCCGTCACTATCTCATCCTGTGTGTCCTGCTCCTCTCCCAGCTGCTCCTCAACTATGTCTTCACCTGAGCCCGCTCCTCAGGGAGCAGTTTCCCTCCAGCACTGATCTACCATTAGACGACCCCCACCACCCCCCAAACACAGACTCTAATCACTAGAGGGAGATAGAGACCTTAGATCAGTGTCAACAGGGCAACTTTGTCCTCTTTGCCCTTGAGAGGGGAGGAGCATGGACACCATAGCAATAAACACAACCACAGCCACCGCCTGTCAGTCACTTGCAGAGAGGAACGACGCCCCCTAGTGTAGCCAGACTGAAATAACACCGGCACCTACGCACTTTGGACAGGAAAGGAGGGATGAGAAGAGAGCGATAAAGAAAACGGATAGGAGGCTTTTGAATGAAAAAATAAATTGTATGATGATTTTGCAAAACGAATGACGGAGAGGATGTTCCACCATTCCTTTAGTAACGGGTGTGTCTTTTTACAACGCTCTGCAATACTGTTGATCTGTGAGTGTGCGTGTACGTGTGCTGTTCGTTCTTATAGTAGGCCCTATGGGCGCCGATAGATCACCGCTTGGACTTTTCGTACTCCCCTTCCACTCAAGACTTTGGGCCTTAACGCTGAAGCCAAAAAGAAGAGAAAAAATGTGACATATACAAATGAAGAAGAAGAGAAAAAAAAAAAAAAGCATCTTCCAACAGTGCAATTCTGTCGATTTTGTATAGATGTACACTGAAATACACTCTGTCTCGTCTTTTAATAATGATGATTTTACCAAAACGGTATTTATAATCCGAAAAGGACAAAGAGTACTTGTTTACAGGGTGTATGTGTTTCTAGTGACACATATGGAAGAAGGGAGGCAGGGCAGAGAGCTAAACAGTGTCCTTGTATTTGTGTGCCTGTAGCGCCATAGCGGAAGAGGTAATAGCATAGCACTGCTTTGGTCTAGACCATGACACTAGTGTGTACAATCAGTTATATATAGGAACAACGGGTGGAGGAACGGACACAAGGAATGAATGCTTACAAATAAAGAGAAGATGGATTTATAAATCACGGGTTGAGAAGACGGCTGCAGTCGGCTAATCGAAGGGGTTTGGGTTTGCATCTCAGTCCACACCATTTTAGAGACTGTTTTAAGATGTAATGAGTTTTTATTTTATTTTTTATCAACGTGTCAATTTGTATATATTTGTCTGGAGCACATTCACACACAGTCTGTGTTTCCAAAAGAGATTTCAGAATGTATTTATTGGGTGATTAGCCTTGATTTGCTGATCTAATTCAGCTTGGCGGACAGAGGCCAGGGGTGACAATCGCTCTCCCAGGGTTGTGTGTGTGTGTGTGTGTGTGTGTGTGTCTGTCTGTCTGCGCGTGAGTGCATGTGTGTGACTGAGTGCGCTCGCACCATTATGGGTGAGCGACACAGAGCCAGGGTCTGTGATCTTGGTTTTTTTACCCTTGAATTTCACTTGGACACGAGGATCAAAGTTGAAAAGTCAAGTCTCCATTGGTCCGTTGCCAATGCTGATCTACCCAATGGGAGGCGAGGAGAGCACAAGAAGGAAGTTGACTCTTTGAATGCTTTTATTCACACGTTTGTTTGTTTGTTTGTTCTTTTATTTCATGTTTTCTTCTCCTGTTTTCTACTCTACTGCCATGTTGTGGGTATTATACATGCCAGATATTTCTGTCATATGGAATGATACAACAGAGAACATGATATTGCCCAATGTTTTTGTTCATACCTGTTGCATACTGTAGCACTACAGTAAAAATTGACATTTTAACCCTGACACTGACTTGTATCCTGCTTATTTTTCATAAAAAGAAATGACATCCAGTGGGTGTTGATAAGACTGATAATGAAATACATAATTTCCCTTGTAGTCATCCTCTAGTCTCCACTAGAGGGAGATGTTGATTTGGGACTAGTAAAGAATCTGGTGTTAGACTGCGACTGTATACCAAAGTATTTGTAGCTTTGTAAAGTTATAACCTGCTTTCAGCTGCCCGCTCCCCTCTGACTTGAAAATGACTCCTGTGCTAATCAATCAATCAATCTTTATTTCAGACTCGAATCGGTCCATATAAAAACAAGGAACAGACACACACAGCAACAGAAAGAAAAAAAAAAACAGGCATAAAATATCCATGTCTAAAAGACATACAAACACTCTCTCCAGTGCCTCCAAAAACAGGAGAAGTACATGGTACTGCTCTTCTTAGGCATGGCTAGAGTCATAATAACTAGATTGGATCGGTCAAGCTGATGCGGCATCGAGGCATCGGGTAGAAACAAAAGAATATGTTGGACTGGGATGAGAAAGAACTGAAAGGGGTACTTAAGGTTACAATCCACCCCCAGACTCCCTTACAGAAGAAAAGGCCCTGTCCTGGAGCTGTCATACAGGAGCCCACACACGAGTAGACATGACGTAGGTGGCAATAGTTTTTGTACACACTACATATTTTAGATGAGTGGTTTAAACAGCAGAGCAGAGCCGTCACATAGCTGTGAGAGTCAAGCCTGTGCAGGTGAAAATCCCTTGGTAGACGCCACACGGATCAGGTCCTCCGCCACACACAGATCTAAGCCCCGCAAAGAGTCACTGAATTCGGTTGTAGGAGGCCTACAGAGCAGCTCAGACAGCTGAGCTGCTGTGTGTGTGTGTGTGTGTGTGTGTGTGTGTGTTTCTGCATGCATGGATGCAAGCAGGACTCCCTTGGCAGGAGATCAGCCTACCGCAGTGTGCCCAGTATAGGATGCCCCGACAGTTTTACGATGTGGATCTTTATGCTACCTCCACATGCAAACATTCTTAGCAATGAGACACAGTATTTATCAAGATTTTCAGGATTGTATGAGCGTCAGTTTCATCTTAAAAACAGTGATCTATCTGGTGACTTATCAGGTACAGACTCTCTGTCACCTGATATAATGCAGTCTACAACTGTCACCTGCACTTCCTGCTAACAGACGCTGTGTCAATCTTTGTAATGCCATTCCTTTCTGTTCCCACCCTGCTTGGTTTTTACAGGGAATGCTTTTGAAGTGTGGTGAGGTGAATAGTTGTCGTATTAAACTGACAGGTCTGTCCAAACACAGACTAATCTAGGGGAAGTGGGACGAGTTTGCGGTCTAGCGAAGCGTAGCCACCTGGAGTCTTAGCCTCATTCAAACCCTTCTCTCGATAATCTCACCATCTCACGAAAAAAAATACTTGACATTTTAATAACAATGAGATATTTCACAAAAATGAAGCCACCATGAAAATGAGGCAGCATCTAAATAATAACGTAATAATTTATTGAACCCTTTAATTCTCTTTTCGCTTGCTCCACTTCCACAAGGAGGTCAGAGGTCAGCGGCAGAGCAGCAACCCCCCCCCCTGCAGCTGGTAGGGATCTAGTGTCTTGCTCAAGGACACCTCGGCAGGGCGGAGGCTTGCACCCAGGTTCTCTGCTGGCCCTGAGGGATCCTTTCTGCAACTCAACTACAAGAACCCGGAGACGACGTGAACGTAGAGCCTCGGATCCAGCGGTGGATCTAGATCGTGGGTCCGGTCTGATCCGGTCTCATCCAGACCCCGACAAGACAGGCAGTGGGTGGAGAGGGTAAGGAATAGGGGTAAGGCAGCAGAGGGGGCAGATGGGCAGCAGGGTAGAGATCAGGGGGCAGTCTCCTCCACCATGGCTTCCTTCTACTCTCTAGAGTTGGCCGCGGCTCTCTGAGTGGGCGCACACTGGACCTTTGTGTTGTTCAACATGTGGGGGGTTGACGGAAGGGGCGCCACCACAAGTCCAAATTAGGCCAAAGGAGTGTGTGTGTGTGTGTGTGTGTGTGTGTGTGTGTGTGTGTGTGTGTGTGTGTGTGTGTGTATTTTCCAGTCAATAAGTATTTCTGTTAAAAGAGGGAATGCTCATTTTAGCGGGTGTGTGCCGTTACGCTTGAGGGCTGCTCCCTGCTCCTAATTCCTGCCTGTCTGTCTCTGTGTGTCGACTCCTCCTGACACACTGGAGGAGGAGTGAGGAGTGTAACTGTTCTCCGGCCAAATACAGTATCCCACACACACACACACACACACACACACACACCGCAGTACAGTAAACGCCCCCCATTGAGGGGAACATTCAAACACATCCCTGAGTCATATGGAAGTGGAAGAACGTGACCATCAACCAGTTATATTTCAAGGTTTACTTTTACACTACATATATCCGTTTTGGAAAATGCATCTCTCGTTGCTCCATATTCTTGTGGAAGAACATTTCCCCATTCCTGTGAAAATGTTCCCTCTTATACGGCCCTGGAAGACGTGGCCGGAGTCAGGTAGACAGGAAGTAACACCGAGCTTGTCTGTGCAGTGAGGTGGCAACTGAAACTAGGAGCACTAACCCTGACCTTTGAAATAAAGCTGATAAATGACAAGACTTCTGAAGTGGAAATTGTAAAAGGACATTGTAAAAGGTACAATTACGATACGATTAAAGATGAAATTACGATGATATGATATGATATCCCCATATTGAGGATTCGTTTCATTACAGCAATCTCTTTTTCATGAGTGGATATCTCATTTTGGCACGAAACTCTTCATTTATTCATTCACCTTACAAGTTGACCGAGCTATAAATAGGATATTAGGATATTATATTATGTTCTCTCTCTCTCTCTCTCTGAACCGTGAACCTCCTCCTGCCATTTATCTCTGCAGGTAGGTGTGTGAGGCCAGCTGTGTCGAGGTGTGTCCTGCTTGTTATGGCTGAAGGGCAATAGAGTCAGATCGGATGTTTGCTCTGTGGTTGTGCTGCAGCTCAGGCCTGTCCCGGATCACGTGGAGAGGCGAGAGAGAGAGAGAGAGAGACGGGGACATGCCTGGGCTTGCCTTGACGAGAGGAGAGGTGGGGAATAGATGGGAAAGAGACAGAGAGAGAGAGAGAGAGAGAGAGAGAGAGAGAGAGTGGTCCACCCGGAGGCGATATGTGTCATGTGTCTATTCCTTTATCTTTTGTTGCACGCTGTTTGTCTCCTCTGGCGTCAGGTTCACCACACTGACGAAACCAGTAAATCAGCGCTGGAATTGTTTGTTCTCAGAGGGATAAATTCACTGAACTTGATTTTTGAATGTGTGCTGCATTGTGGGGGATTCCTTCAATCCCCTTGGCCTCCCCCACTACCAACTCAGTGACTCCTCATCTGCCTCAGAGCTTAGCGAGGAAACACAAGTACCGCACTTCACGGTGGTTTTAAATCATTCTGCGTCAGTCTGAATGTTTTTGGTTTGAGTTGCTTATAATGTGAGGTGTGGTTACACTGTATTATGTCATATTTGGAATCCAAGTTGTAATGTGAGGTGATGTAATTTGCGAGGAAGAGGAGGCAGGGTGGTCTTGTCTAGACAGGTAGACGTCACCTGTTAACACACACAGAGAGGAGGAGGATTCAGAGAGCGTCTCCCTAACCTCCCCAGGGAAACAGTCCTAACGCTCATCGATGTTCGGGTGAGAAAAAAACGACAAAGCCGAGTAAAGAGTGTGATTGCGAAGAATCTCCAACGAACCTTCAAATGCGGTTCTCACCCCAGTCGGAGCGTCGTTGTGATGTGCTTTGTTATTACCACAGCCCTGCCTGTAGGGTTTTCGTGTGAGGTAGGAGGTTTTTTTTGCTCTGGCTGCTGGTGCTCCTGGCTCGGCGCTTGTCGAGTCTTGTCCCAGAAAGCTGAGACATACTCAGACGGTAGGCACATCCCTACACGCCCCAAACCCCACACGCCTGACTTCCCTTCCACCTTTGAAATTAGGCCTCCTGACTCTGATCCGCTAGAGGAGCAGGACGAGGAATCCATCACTTTCATAACAGCTTTGGGGGGAGGAGCCTGAATTTACTCTGCAGCCTCATGTGGATGGCTATGAGTGCGTATGAGTCAGGGCACCTGCATGTGGAGGGTTTAGCTGAGAATATGTTTCTGATTGATCCTTGCACTTGACTCATCCTGTTTACCTTTCCATTAAAAGCTAATGCTGACTGATCTCTCCTTAGAGCTGCTCCTTCCTTCCTCCATCAGTAGCCGCCTCCTCGCTTTGTTTTGTCCTTTCAGCGTTCTTCACAGGTCAGTTAAATCAGGGAAGTTCAATTGCTCTGCTAAGCCTTCAATTTGAGGATTTATTGCTGTCAAAGTCACTCTTCCCCCTCACTCCATCTCTCTCTTATTTCATCTCTCTCCTCTCCTCTCATCTGTGTCGGATATACTGTCTAGCAAACAGTTGCTCCTGGTTTGATAAACAGGAGAGTGAAAGCTGTGACATGAGGTCACAGCTGATGTATGCCTGTCTGTGTGTGTGTGTGTGTGTGTGTGTGTGTGTGTGTGTGTGTGTGTGTGCGTGCGTGCGTGTGTGTGTGAAATTCTATACAGAAGTCATACTTGCTGCCTGGATCATCGTGGGCATTAACGCAGGGATGTGACACGAGGTGTTTGCAGCCGGCAGGTTGTTGTTTTCCCGGGCCAGCGTACCGTGGTCTCCTCTCTGCGTGTGTAACTACCGTTTAAAGAACATTCCCACAGCAGGACGTGTGTGTAAAGAGCACACAGGACACCAATTCCTGTCCATCAGTGACATAGTCCTCACAAAACAGACAATTGAGACACACAATTCCACCCTATGTATATCAGTCAACTGTGGAAAGATAATAAATTGTATTGCACATCCATGCAGATCCACCACTACATACATGCGCCCTTCAGCTTCCCTACAGTAGAAGCCATTGTTATAGGGGGCGTGTGTTTGACAGGGAGATCCTGACCCCAGTTACAGAGCCAGAGAAAGAGTCTATGTGTGTGTGTGTGTGTGTGTGTGTGTGTGTGTGTGTGTGTGTGTGTGTGTGTGAATCTGGGTGTATGACGGCGAGCGTGAGCCTGGGGTATGTGTGTTACTGACAAACGTGTGTGTGCACGCTGTGGCCTGCCCACTCAGCTCATCCATCCATTCCAGTGGACCTCCCTGGTCAGAGGGGGGCGGGGGTGGAGGGCAGGCTTTGAAGGGGGCTCCAGTGACTCATTACCCAACTACCCCCCCGCCACACCTCCCCCCACCACCACCACCACCACCACCACTACATCTCTGTCCTCACCCCAGCCCCTGCCCTTGTCCTCTGGCTCAAATAGCCAACACACAGACCCCTCTCGCTCCCTGACTGAAGAAAAGAGATCCTGTTTCCACTTCCACAGAACAGGGACAGGGTGGACCGACCCGCTGTGAAAGAGTCTTCTGTGTGTGTGTGTGTGTGTGTGTGTGTGTGTGTGTGTGTGTGTGTGTGTGTGTGTGTGTGTGTGTGTGTGAGCGCGCGCAACCACCACATTCTCTCTATTTTAGTAGAAGTTTGAACAAGTTGGTTTTAGCAGTGAAGTTCTCCGATATTCTCATGCGTTGTCCTTCTCCTTATCTTTTGCTCCGTCTCTCCTGTCGGAGTCATTTCCTCATGTTTCCTCGGGGGTTGCGTAAACCTACACTCCATCCTGTCTGTTTTCCCACAAGCCCCTGTTCCCACAGCTCACATGTTTCATACCCCACCTTTTAATGGTGTGAAATACATCTCTTTACCATGTGGAGGCGAAACCAGACATCTGCACCTATGTTTTAACCATTGGTACAGGAGATGTGTATGTTTTTAACATACCGGCAGATGTCTGCATTCAGTGTGTTCATTAGAGATGACATCCACTGGAAATTACATCATTGTGACTTCCTGTCTGGAGCACAAGGGGTAAAATACATTTTCCAAATATCTATTGAATCAAAAAATAATAATTTGCTTCTGCCGCTACACTGCGAAATGTCCCACAATTGTCAGCTTTACCGAAGGATATCAGTGTGGCCTGCAGTCTGTACAGTTTTCTGCCAGTTAGATTTAGTTTGAAATTTGAGGCAAATTGGTGGAGATGAGGAGTCACTGACAGAGGGCAGTGGGCTCTCAGCCGCTCAGAGCTGCACCACGTAGGAGGACAAGTTGGGTTCTCAAACCTCAGTTACAAGCCAAAGTTGAGATTTATAAATCTATAAAGTTAAAAATGTATATTATATAAATATAATCATATTATATATATCATATAATATATATTATTATACATTTATAAAGTTTCGTTTTCAGTGATATAATAAAATCTTAAAGTCATTTTTTTTTATCACTGTCTATGATCTGAATGCAATTGATATGCATTTTATTCGTTTTTGACATATTCTTTTGAATTATTATATGATGGCATCTAGGGTAAAAAAAAAAAAAAAAAAGATCAAAGAACCTTTCTGTAAAAGAGGGTCCAGACTTCCTGGGTATAACAGGTGTGTCTGCATGTGCGTGCGTGAATGTCTGTGGTTATATAGCTGAAGTGTGCCTGTGTTGCATTTTAAGCGTGCTGTCTAACTTGATTAATTGTGACCTCCAATACAACTGTAGCCTATTTGGCAAAAGGTTGCCACGCTGCTGTGTCCCGGGGCAGCTCCTGGACAGAAGGGGCCATTGTAAGTCACCCTGGTCCTCGAGAAAAAGACCCTTGAGCCATCAAAAACAGGATTTCCCCTTATTTCAGCCTAATTTCCCTCTTCTATAGGGCATTTATAAAGCAGCCACTTATAGCTCAGTGACGTTATATAAATTCAGCTTGATGCGTGCAGAGTTTAGCTGCGTCATGAGAGAGATGCGTGACTACTGAGTTTCAACATTTTTCAACATTTTTCAACATTTTTCAACTATTTAACTTAAGTAAATCTTCATACTAAAACACAACATGCGAATGCACTATCGTCTATTGTGTCTATTTGTCCATCAGCAGCCTGACTGGTTCCTTCCTGTGTGTCAGACCAGAGCGTCCTTCCTTTCCTCCGTCCATCCGCCCACACAGGCATCTGCTCACCCTGGCTGCTTCCGATCAATCGCACCGCTGCAGTGCAGACATGCAGACACAGACAGAAACGAGCGGCCCTCCACACCCCGATCACGCAGTGACTTCAAACAAAATAAACCCCAGGTGTGCCCAGGGTGATAGATGAGAGACATTTACTGTTGTGTCAATACTGCGCTGTTGAAGAGATCAGGGAGCCGGAGCTGTGAAGCAAAATGTGAGATCTGGGACGTGTGGAATGCATTGTGTGAGAACCTGTATTGGAATAAAGGGAGTTTCCAGTTTCCCCCGCCCTCTCCGTGTAGTCCTATCACGCTGAGAAAGTCATTCTTCCGACAACCGGTGTTATTTTCCCCAAAGCGCCGCAAGGGAGAGGGAAGACAATGCCTAAAAGTGAAATCAGATTGGTCAGATTTTATTTCCCCATCCTAACTGTCCGTTACTGTTTTTCTCAATTGATTTGACAGATTTCTCCAAACTAAGGTCCATGCCTCCAGAACAGACAGCCATCTACTGTAAACCCGCTGATCATTTTTACCACAGCAATTGCACATTTATATTGTTTTCATGCAAAATGCAAAAGTACATATACCATTTTTCAAAACACCACACACAAAACTCTCCAAACAAAGGTCCAAAATATTTAACACACCTCTTTAAAGTCTTTATCATTTTGCAAACTAAGAGTACTTTTTCATTGTTTTCACACAAATTACAAAACCACATATACTTTACGTACCTGACAGAAATGAAAGGTTTGATGAATGAAGTCATAAGTCAACGTGTTTGTGGTTTCTTTTGAAGCAAATTGTGATTTATTGTGTTCACCGACACCTCCTCCTCCCTACCGTATCACACAGAGACAAACATCAGTTATGTCACTCCCAAACTACCACATGAAACTGTATAACACAAATGACAGTATTTCCAAATTTGTGAGCAACAGATGTTTTGCTTACTGTAAAGGAAAACGTTCCCTAAAATCAGATTATGGAAAAAAGGATCGAGGAATTTTATAATATATGTATTTTACCATTAATACTCTGTATAGCTGAATGATCTAATCAAAGAAGAATGTGGCAGCCCTTCATTTGGCGATGGCATTGGGCTGTTTGGAAAAAGGCGAGTCTGTGATGATTAACTGCTTTGAAAGATATGTGTCATTTATTGGATGTAGTTCTTTCCTCGTGTCATTTCTATTTGCTGAAGTGAAAGATAGTGTGAAATTCATTATTTGTGCAGGGTGCAGTATCCCTACTGAGATTACCCAACTGTACATGGTATTTTGTTGGCTTTGGTGTGGCACGGGGAATTCCTGCATCATCTTCCTCATATAAAACTCTCCACTACTCGTTACTTCCAATATTCTCTCCACTGAAATTCTCCCCCCCGCTCCTTTTGTGTGCCCATTTATCTTTCTTTCTTTCACTCCGTTTCCTCCTGTGTAATATACACAGTGAACCATAACTTCCTCTTGCCCTTATAAGGGCTTTGGACCTGAGGTCATCACAGGTTATTGCAGCCATTCGTTTTAGTGTTTTCGTTCAGTGACAAGCAAAATTGCTCATCTTGCGGCCTTATTTGCTCCACCACCATCTTGATGTAACTAATGTTTCTCATATAGTTAGAGTGGTAGTGGTAAGATCCTTTTTTCTGTTTTTGTTATTTTGGAAATAATCAGGTGATAATCAGTCGTTTTCTGCGGCGTGTCTACGGTGCACGGCGCTTCCCGGGCACTTCTTCCTCATATTTCCTGTTGATGAAGATTCCTTTGTCTGTTCCGTCATGCTACCCAGTTGTTCTTCTATTTATTCCAAACAAACTGCTGCTGCTGCCAAACAACGGGGGTGTTCATGCTTTCCCAGAAAGACCTACTAGACGCCAGGTGTTCAGAACAGCAAAAGTAAAAGCATGACTGAACTGTGAGCAAGCTGAATCACTATTGTGTTACAGCGATCAGCGATAGAGAGTAGCAGACATATATGAAAATATTGCGGATTATTACTTTAAAAAGTGGATTCTTCAGTTGTGAATAATGCCTTTGATCCGCCTTCTAGACTGGAAATGCATTGAAATGTTATTGTAATCTGCTTCTAGTCGTCTATTCACACGCCCACTCAGGCAGGTGGTCAGTAACTAAGCCTCTTCTCAGGAGCCTAATCAGACTGCGATCGGACTACGAGCAGAGCAGGACCCAGCCGCTCTACTCTACTCTACTCTACTCTACTCTACTCTAGTCTGCTCTACTCTACTCTACTCTAGTCTGCTCTACTCTACTCTACTCTGCTCTGCTGCTGTGCTGCTAACGCTCCCGTCACATGCTACAGTCGACGTCTCTCTCTCCCCCCTGTTACTGGCACTCCGCTGGATCTGCACCTCTATCTGGATCTGGATCTTGATCTTGATCTCCAGGGGAAATGCCTTGGCTTTTCTCTTTCCTCGTTCTCTCACTCTGCTGGCTACTTTGCGAGGCCACAGAGTGCACGTGTAGCAATCTCATCCTCCGCCGTCCACCCCCTCACTGCCTTGTAGACATTCCTAACAGCGTCTCCTCTCTCTGTCTGAAGCTTCTCCGGACAGCTGGGTCTTAGCAACATGATCCCCGCTCACCAATGCAGCCACTGCCGACATTGTGTGCATGTGTGTGTGTGTGTGTGTGTGTGTGTGTGCGCGCGCGCGCGTGTGTGTGTGTGTGTGTGCGTATCCTCTACACCCATGTGTCTTAGACATGAGAGGTGCCACATTCATAAAATCCTGCTTGAAAAACAGGCCCACAAAGAAAGACAGCCCATGTACATTCAGGAAATATCACCTTACTCTGATATATGTTGACTTTGCGGGTTACAGCGGATGTTGTCTGAATGTAACAAGCCATCAGGTCACGAGTCGGCTCTCCCTGCTGCTGTTGCGGTGTGGTAATCTCTATCAGACTAAACAGCATCACACTCCATTAACAGCAACGCATCACAGCTCTGGCCGCTGACCGTCACATGATTCCCGACACTTTGAAAAGGCTTTTAAAACATTATTCAGCACATGTGATACATTATTCCAAACCAGTAATTCCCCATATTCTAGCCCAAAGTTCAGCGTTGTGTTCTACCCATTGGCGTTATTTTATTTAGTGGGATTGGGTTCATCAAGTTTGATGGGTCGATTTAAGCCAGAGTGTGGGTAGATATTGCTGAAGATGTGAATCTGGGGAGTTCTTTCCCCGTGACTCAGCAGACAAAAATGGATATCCTACAAACAGCAAACAACGTTGCCATGGGCGTAGAAGATTAGGAGAATGACTCCTTTGTGGATGAGATGGAGAAATACGGCCAATTTATCCACAAGATCAGATCTGGGAATCAGATGACCTTTAGTTGGATGTGAGAATGATAAATGGGGAACAGCGGTGAAACATGGAGGGTTGGATTCTGGTCAACCCGTCGGATGGATTCATCCTGTGTTTTACCACCACTTCTATCTCTCAAGTACGGGACTTCCTAGGAACTCAGTGACTATATAAGACCATGTTTCAAACATAGCCTAAGGGTGTGTGTCTCTCTCTGTATTTGCTAAGCACCTAGGTATGTACTCAGGTATGCACTCACCTAAACCTGAGCCAGCGCCATGAAGTCCAATACACTGAGAGGCTTCCTGGTTCAAGCCAGCCTGTGAACAGCGTTGTTTCAGATGATCACATTCCCACGTCAAAAAAAAAAAAAAAAAACTTTTACAAGACTAAAACGCCAGAACTCTATCAGGACATACTCATAGTTATCAGACGGCATTAAAAGTGACGTGGATCTGGGAGGTTGTTAGTAATCACACAGACGCCCATGGCCTTGCCTCACATCCCCGCGGCCCACACTGTTTGGGTTATGGAGTTTAGTATTTACACGAAGCCAACAGTGTTGTGGCCTGCTGGCGTCGGATCGGGGCTCTGGCGGAAGGAGCACAGGAGTGAAGAAATTACAAAACAGGTCGAGATGAAAAAGAAAGATAGAGCGGCCCACTTCACAAGGGTTTATGGGAAGCGGAGCGTCCGCGGTGAATCATGAATCTCACCTGAGGTCGTGCTGGGAAGTGGCGTCGGCAAGTCGGCCAGCTCCGCCGTCTGAGTTGTAATTAAAGCTGCCATTAACGCTACGCTGGACGGAAATACACCTCACCTCGGCCTGGATCACACAGCGGGCCTGCAGCGCAGAAGAGCACCCTTAACTGAGACCCCGCAGATTCACCCTAAATTCTCCTGTTGGGTGTGGACACTTCTTCGCCCTGCAGGAAGTGACAAAACCGAAACTCACCAGTAGCGAGCCAGCGCTCCCGTGCAGAGAAAGCCGGACTCACCAGGGATTAGATCTTTTTTTTCCCTCTCTCTCGTGCCCTTTGGCATCCTTCGGTATAAAGCGATCGGCAAACATGAAGGCGCTGTGTGCGGTTTAGCGGCATCACGTTTCATGTGTCCTGGGCATACCCCCTCGCTGCCATTTGTAAGCATCGACATGCGACGTGCAGCTTTTAGGAGACAACAACAAAGGAGGAAAGCCAGACATAATCAATACAGTTTAATGTCTCCAGTCTTGATACATGACAGATGATATATGGAGAGTCATGGCTGACAACACAACACACAGGCCCCCACAAAAAGGAATCAAGACGGTTCCTACTTCCCTTTCCCTTTCCTTGTTGTCATTGTAGGTTGAAACCCTCATTCCCAGTCTTCACAATAATTGCTTTTGAATCAGACCTTTTGTCCCGTTATAGTATTTGACTGCAGATTGAATACGTGTTGTGTCCTAGCTGGTCGACGTGTACCTCCCTTACACCACCGCCTTCACAATGCATTGACTGTTCCACATAATTGACTCTATCCACATAATGACAGCCTATAGACTGATGACGCCAAGGGTGGAAGTATGGCCTGAGTGTGTGCCAGGACTACGTCAGAGGATGTTTGTATAGCTAGAATTTGGGTGGGTGGGGGGGGGGGGACACAGTCCATGTGCCTGTCTGTCTAGTGGTGTGTGTGTGTGTGTGTGTGTGTGTCCAGATCAGCAGGGAAATCAAGAAGATGTCATTTTACATTCTGTGGCGCCGCAGCCCGTGACGTCCAACATGGTGCAAATCGCTGGTGCAGGGTCACGTGGATTCTATTTCAGGAGAGCGGATCGAAGCGGAGCGCTGTAAACGTGGACTTTATTTCAAGTCGATGGATGTAGCTCACCTCCGTCACAATGTTTAGATAGAAAACAACGGGATCATGCTGGCTAAATCTGGCTCTCTCTCTGGCCTGCCCACTCTCCCGGTCAGTGGTGGTGGTGACACAGAACTCAACCCCAATAGCCCCTGTGTGGCCCTTAGCTCAGGGGCCAGAGGTGTGTGTGTGTGTGTGTGTGTGTGTGTGAGAGAGAGAGATTAAAGTGGTGCCAATTTGCGAGGTGGTATTTTTAGAAAGGAGGCCCATCCGCTCCGGTAATACTCCTCAGATCAGGCTATCCCTTTGATGTGTTCATTGTAGTGTGATCCTACTTCAAAGCCGCAGAGACGGGATGGGACTCTGCTACACACTTCATTACCGCTGGCCAGAGGCTCGGCTTTCGGTCACCTCTGACCCGGGCCGTTTGTGCTCGTAACACACTTCCACTTCACAAGACCGGCTACCGGAGGCATGTACGGAGCCGGGCTCAGGGCGGAGAGGACACCGATTTTCTCCGTTATGTGTCCAGTATGTTTTCTAAACCGGATGTTTTACATGGGGGTCATGATAAAGTCAGTGGGAGTCAGCAACCAATGAACAAACCAAGATGTAAAAAAACTGAAAGTTGTGTTTAAAGACTTTTTATAAATGTGTCTCTATTTAATGAACTTGGTTTTTAATGTTTATTGTTCACATCTAAAGCAGAAATTGTAAGAGAAGCACATAACTTATGAATTACAAACCCTGTGGCATTTCATATATCTTTCATTTATTGTCTCATCTGGCACACAGATACTTGTATGTTATTTTATCACTGACATTTCAAGCTGTATTTTATGCTTTCTACATCTGGTATGTGGGACTTTGTTTTTGTAAATATGACCAAGGCAAAACTCATTGGTTTTATAGCAGTGCTTCTTTGTCATTATACAGATATGTGCCTAGTATTACATTATTTCCATTGGCAGAGCCTTTATTTCAAGGCAGTAAAGTGGACTTGCATTCTGGCGCACATACCAGTGTTTTCACTGCCTTGTGTCCTCAGGAACAGGTCAACTACACAGACATCCGATAAGGCTTGAGGGGGCAGAAGAAGTTATCTGAGCACCTGTTACAAAGATGCTTAAATATATTTCAGCTTTTTGGAAAGTATACCAGTAAAAGATTTGCTCCAACGCAATTAAAAGTTGTAAGTGCAGTGATTTAGCGTTCTCGCCAAACAGATCCTATCAGGAGTTGAGTCAGGAGTCCTATCAGTGTGTAGAGCTGCCACACCTTTGAAGTAGTAGTGTGTTCAAAGGCACTCTGATTGAGTCCACGCTGCTTATCGGTTTTGAAGTATGACTAAAGGTATGATACCAAAGACAATAAGGACACACCTGAGACCAGGCAGGAAAGGGACTTTCCTGTCTTCCACTCCCTATGCACTGTGGCATGTCTGGCATTTACTGTAGAACGCCGCTGTACTAAAAGCCTCAATGTTGTAAGGAGATACCATCAGAGATACCATTTACACCATGCGGCAAGATATTTTCTATGAGCTATGACTTAAAATATTAAAGATCAAAGCAAAGAAGAGTATAGAATTTTCAAAAAGGCATGAATATTTATTCAAATAAATACACACTCAACACACTGAAACAGTAAATAATTTAAACACAAGCCAAGAAAACCATATCCTTGAAACAAATAAATTAACACGTGTTGCAACATCATTTTAGGAGACCTTCCTCCCAGGAGAGCGAACTTGAAATAGTTTTGACAATTCAAGGGTTCAGTCCTGCTAGTGGAGCTTTGGAAATTCTGGCTGTCTGTTTTTTTAGATGCCTTCCAGGATCAGTCGTGGGTCTTTAGACATTCCCGAGAGCCCTGTCCCGAACAATCCTTCATCCCTGGACCGGATGACCACGTCTCCATTTTGGTCCAAGTATTCTTTCTTCATGGTCCATATTGACACTGAAGGAGAAACACAAACCATGCGATTAACATCAGCGGGAAATGTATTTTTTTAAATCCCCTTGCTTCAAGTCAGACACCGATTAGCCCACCAAACATTTATATTATATAAACATTTTTATTTATAATTTTCCACCATCCAGTAATATGTACACATGTTTTCATTTCTATTCCGTGATTTATGTTTCTTACCATATTAGGAGTGGTGAATCGCGAGTCCCCGGAGCCGCTCAGGGCGCCCTGGCCATGCGCCTCTCCTGCTGTCCGGGCGACGCGCTCTCGTCCTGCCGCGTCTTAAAGTCCTGGATGGCCTTCCTGTTCTGGAAATCGATCAGGGCCATGGTGATCACCGCATTCCAGCAGTTATCCTCCCCGGAGCACCGGAAGTCGATCTCCTTATTGTCCGTGGTAACGATAGTAAAGTAGACGAATTTGCCGGTGCGCTCCACGCAGTCCACCTTCCTGATGGACTGCAGCTTGAGCTCCTTTCCCCGCGAGCGCTTCTGCGTGTCGGCGTAGATGTTGAGGCTGTCCGTGGTCAGGACGCACGTCTTCCTCTTCCAGAACTGGAGCAGGTTGTCGCTCCTCTTCTCCAGCTCGCCCTCTTTCAGGACCTGCGAGATCTCCTCCGCGGACATTTTCATTGTTTGGGTTAGTGGGGGCCGAGAGTTACTTTGTGAATTTGTCACTCGCGGGAAGTACAAAGAAACACGAAACTCGCCGCTGCTCTGCTCTGTCGTCCGAAGACCCCGAGGATGGAGCTTCTCCGCTAAAAAAACAGCTTGGTAATCCAGAGTTGCGTTGTGAATGACCGCGGCGCGAGAGTTAGTTTTATACCGTAGGCTGGCTCGAGCCCTTCCCACTTGACGTCAGCTGGTTTGGGAATGCTTCAACAGTTGCCAGCGGAGTAATTCATGTTTGGAGTGTGGGCGGAAGCTGCGGCGCAGGGAGGAGAAGCAGAGGAAGTCCTAACGTGGAGCTAATTACACTCCAAGCTGTTAATCAGTAATCCACATCCTTGGGCGCCGATCAGTCCGAGTATTTGCCCACGTTGCAGTGGCAGACTCACGCTGTGCACTAGATTGGTTAATTATCCGACGAGCACGCGGGTAAATCAACATTGATACCTCTGGAGATGAAGGGTTTGCGAATTCCCTTTTTAAGTTTATGATCCAGGCCTGTTTTTTTTCCATGACCAAGTCAGTGGGCTGGTAATTTCATTTTCCGCCAAACCATAAACTGTGCCACACTGCTCCCCGGTGATTTAAAAGAAAGCTAATACCTAGACTAAACCTGTTTCATCCCACTGCTGTTTTACATAAACTATGCTATTTCTGTCACTGGATGTCACAGTTGGGTGAAACCCACCCAAACAACCTCCTAGCCTTGTTTCCGTTCAAGAGGCAGAGGTTTCATCAGGCTGTATGTCAGACTGGGTCCGAGGGTCAGCCCCAGTGAGACAGGGACAGCAAGTAGTGCAATACCTTGGCAGGTAGTGAAACAGCCAAGAGAAAGGCGGGCAGATGTCTTGCTGAAAGAACGAAAGAAATATTTATGATCATGATTATCATTTAATGATGCATCACGCTCATGATAATCATGATTGCGGCCTGAGGTAGTCAGAAGCAACGGTGACTGAGAAGGAGAAATGAAAGTAGATGGTACTGAATGACTCAGATGCCCTTTGATATCACTGCATGGGTGTGTGCACTCTGATATCATCCTCTTCCGCCGTAAAGCCCATCCTTGCTCCACTCACTCCACAGCTGAACAAAGTGTTACTCTGTCAGGCCCGTCTTACCGAGGCCCTGAGTGTCTCGCCGGCCTTGCCAGACAGACACGGACCTTTTGGAGCCCGGCCACGGTGCTCCTGGAGCCTGTATGAAGCATCCATGAGGAGGTGGTAGGAAGGCAGATGTCATCAACTCTTACCCAGCAGTGTGTCCTGACGCCAGCCTGCCTAGGGGGGGGTCAGCCACACACACGCAGCCCTGACCCCAGTGTCCAGTTATGCTCAAGATTATGTCACATTGCCGTGTGTGTGTGTGTGTGTGTGTGTGTGTGTGTGTGTGCACTGTCCATTGTGAACATACATCAAGCACCCACTTCAGGCTCTTGTGTCTCTCTCTATCAGTCTCCACTCGCAGGCATCGGTAGCAGAACCCCTCCGGTTTTCTACAGGAAGTGAAATGTCAGCCCAATTGCGGGGTGTCTCCCCCAAACAATATACGCTCAAACCCTCCGTACACTAATACACACCGATGCTCCGTAATGCAAGTTGACGGGTATTCTTACGGGAATCAAACCGCTTCGTCTACGTGTCGAGTTAAAGGACCACCCGTAACACTTTACTCATCAGCTTCCCCCACATTATACAGTAATACAGTACATTGCGCTAACGGTCTTGGCCATGGTGAATCAGTTTCTACAGCTTCTCAAGCAGCAGGCGGAGTAACCCTGCTCCAATACGCGGTGGCCAATTTAATCCTCTGATCTCAGAGCAGAGGAAACCGCATGTGTGGTACTGACTCAGCACACCTGCTTCCCTCGGCGTGGCGTTGTGCTGGCCTCTGTTGAGTGAAGTAACGCGCCGCCACTCTACCGCCCTCCGCCTTTGTTTTAGGCGCTTTCCCCTGTTTCCCCTGAAGCGTGTGTGTGTGTGTGTGTGTGTGTGTGTGTCTGTGCCTGTATGTGTTTTTGTTTGAAGGCAAATTGCGGTGGAGACTTGTAGACATGCCCAGGCACTGAGTCAGCATGTGGTGTAGTGCCTTAACCGGAAAGGAGCCTGCTTGCTAAAGGAGAGTCAGGTGTGTGTGTGTGGGTGTGTGGGTGTGTGGGTGTGTGTGTGGGCGGGGAGCTATCCGATCGCTAAACTTAGTTGGATTAATCATTAATGGGTTGCATTTTGAAGTAACCAACCAAGTAGAAGTGTCGGATCCGCTGAGGTGCCCCAACTTACCAAACCACAGTGTGACTGTTAAATTGTAATAGCAGCGCACCTAAGATCTGTCAATATTTACGCTTGTTTCTCGGCCTTGTGGGAAAGAACAAGTCATTCTGGAGGAAGCAGGGCGCTGTGTTGGGATCCCCGGGGGTGTGTTGTGACAACCTTGGATCCAGATCAACACCCTCTGGTTGTATCTGTCGCCACATAGACGAAACAAAACCCCGGAGAGGGAAGAAACAGGATGATGAGTTGAATTAAAAAAAATTGTGTACAATAGTGTACAAATCCATTCGGAAACCCCTACATAAATCAGGATAGGCATCATTTGGCTTCCTCTACCCCAGAAAACAAAAAACAAAAACACATAGAAAAGATAAGAAAACCAAAGCTAAAAAGGAATAAATCAATAAGAAAAATAATAAAGTGCTTTTCTATATAAAATGGGAGGTGTCAGCTGCTAGGATTGAGGAGGGTTTTGACTGACAGCACACTACTGAGCATGGGGTTAAGAAATACAAGGCTGCCTGCTGCTCTTATACATTGTTTACTTCAGTGTCTGTTTTGCAGTCGTATGCACATGGGTGTGACCACACACAGCAGGTGGAAGGACCAGAAAGGCCCAAAGTTGGTAGTCTTGTCGGGGCATGAAGCTGCTGCAGTGTTTACCGTGACTCTCAGCAAGACGTACACCCTTAAAATACTGAGGAAGTCAACTTGTAAAACCACGGCAGAATGTTATTTCAGTGTTATTTCTTTAGGGTTGACTAAGTGGACGATTACCAGGATTCATGTTCCTGTGTGTACGGGGCTGGGGAGTAAGAGATTACATGTGATGTCATCTGTTACAATCGGATTATACTTTTGAAGGAATGGATGATTCATTATTGGATTAGTCCGAAACATGTTTGAAAGAATTGAAATGTACAGACACAAATATCTTTTATATCATTTCACCCATCTCAAAATAATAGCGAGAATGATCGTAGAGGATAACGCTATTCAAGTTGAAATAAAATACCTGTTTCATTTTGAAGGCTCAGTATCGTGAGTTAAAGTTGCTAATTACAATTTCAAGCAGGTGACCTCAAAACGTCAAACAGGATTTTGAAAAATTTTTGAAATGTTTTTTCTCAACTAGGCTTGAAGTGTGCACGTTTGTGAATTGTGAATGTGTGCACACGTACATGTATGTGATATTGTGTACTCATGCCCAGTATGTTTGTATATATTGCATTAGCCAAGGAAAGCCTCCCCTCAGACAGCGTACTATACATAGTCAGCTTTAACAATGGGGGGCAATATGGATGTTCTGGCAGTGATGGGCTGCTGACAAGTACAGCAGGTAACAGCTGCATAGTGTGACACGTTTACGGCTTTGGCCTATCTCTCACACATGCACTCTCACACACACACACACACACTTGTACACATACACACACACATCCCCTTCTGCTCTCTGGTGACATGCCCTTGTGATGAGACTCTGGAGCTATTTGAGGCATTGTTCAGATAAGCCCTGTGTGTGTGTGTCTGTGGCCACGCTGGCATTCACCAGCGTGGGAAAAAGAACAAATGGCCGAAGAGTGGAGAGGACAGACAAACACAATGCTGCAGGAGGAACCGTTGGGGAAACAATGCAAACAGAAATGGTTGCTGTCATATATACAATGCATCATATCTCATGAGGAACTGGGCAATCCCAAAGTATGCACAGGTCTATCTGTCTTTTGGCCTTGGCTCAGATATATATATCTCATTCCTTGTAATTAATCAACTCGGTGATTAATCTGGTTATGGTACACCCAGTGCCGGATTACTTTGGCTTGCATGTATGGAATGCTTTTTGGGCTGAAAGCAGAGGGAACCCAGAGGAATGTCTTAATCGCCAGGACACACTGAGCGCTGAGTTTCCATGTCCCGTATTCATCAACACGTACTTCAACGGGAGGAGGCTGCCTGGGCCCTTTGCGCTGTACGCTAACCACACTTCCAAAACATGACCATCCATTCCTAGGAAGTAAGCGAGGAGCCTTCGGTGAAAGCTGTGAGGAGACGCGATCTAATGAGTTGCTCTGAGAGTCCAACACCTCGTTCATGCCAGCGCGGATGTGCGAAAGAATGGCAAGCATCCAGGTCTGCAAGCCTTCTGCATTGCCAGGAATGGAGCATTCACTTTGCTGCCTGCATAGATTCACCGTGGCTTATATGATAAAACTACAGTCTTTCCATAGAACCAGAGCTAATCTATGTTGGGATTCCTTGGACAGGGGCCATGGATCGGGCTTTCAGGCCTTACTGTTAAACCTATATTCATACATTTGAATCATTTAGGCTTCGTGCAATCAAACTCTAAGCTACGACTAAGAGTTTTGCTTCAGTGATGGTTGATGAAACATACGTGTATGATGAAACACACAGGAAACAAGCCTGGAGCCATGAAGGATTGATAGATTAATAAGGAACTTGAACTCTTGAATGTCAGTAACTGAATAGGTCTGAGTTTGACTGGAGCCCATGGCTAAGTAGCGAGTCAAAGGCACCTCTCTGTTTCATATCTGCGTTTTCTCTCTTTCTCCTGGGAATTTCAAGATTGGATCCAAATGGTATCACATCTCCATAATTACAGTAAATACTTGTCAGTCTCTGTCAGCGCTGCCAGGCTCCACCTGAAAACATGAGGCGGCAAGCAAAGCGTGCCTACATTTAAACCTGCCTCGTTTCCGATCGCTATGGTAACCTTTCCCTTTATGCAACACACAACCCTTGTTCACACCCGTCCAGCTCTGACTGATGGCGTCATCTGTGTGCGGAAGTCAAGGTAATTCAGGTTAAACGTGCCCCACCTAGTTCCCTGCTCACTGACAAACCCATTCATAAATCCAGACAGAGCTATGCTGCCCGGTCACAGCGACGCTGCGATTGGGCGTGATGCTTTCTTTCCCACACATACCAAGAGGCCAAGACGCCATTGATAATGCAACAAAGATTGGCGCAATTATAGTTAAGTATTGTTTTCGCAATCATACACAATTATACACACACAGATAAAAGTAATTGAACATAAAGGGTGGCTGGGCAGGATAGGGCTGATCAGTCACTTTGATAGTAGATAGTGGAGAGCGTTTTGACACCATTGATTGGCTGCGTTATACTTTTTCAATGATGCAAAATGGCTCACTGGAACCCTTTTAAATGTCTTTTTCTTTCAGTCCTCAGTCATTACTTCCCGCAGCAACCACTTCAGGTCCTTTCCGATGTCTCTTTCCATGTTGTTTTACCGACTCGCTGACTCAGTGGTTAGCGCTGCCGCCTTACAGTAAGAACGCTCCTCTACTTCCCGTGTTCAAGTGGGTTTCCTCTAGGCGCTCCAGTTTCCTCCCACAGTCCAAAGTGCAAGTCGTGCGGATAGGAGGCTCTAAATCGCCTCGTAGGTATGAATACCTTCTGTCCGGGTGCATGCTGGGATCGCAGGCTTCAGCCCCCCGCCACCTTGAACAGGAATACAGAAATAAGAAGATGAATTTGCAGTATACCAAAATACACCCTCTTCCCACCGCCTGCCGCCCACGTGCAGTAAACTCAAACAGTGCAAAACTCTCCCAAACAAGGTTATCAGGAGAGGTTTAAAGACATCTCGGAGTCAGGCTGTGGAAAAGGCCCCGTTGCGGTTGTGACAAACCCACGCTCAAGGGTTAGTCACAGCCTTGTTTGGTCTCAATCTGAAGGAGATTGTGCACCGCTGTCTCCCCAATCTCTGCTACTGCTACAGGAATGCCGCCCCTTCTGAGTAGTCAGCTGCGTTTCCCTGTGAGTAGTAGCACGGCCGCGTGTTTATTGATTCTTTATCGGCTGACCTTCTGTAAATATCGAGCGTCATTTCCCTCCAGGCTCACCGCTTAGGTCTCTTCAACACAATGAAAAAGAGACAGAAAAAAAAAGGGGAAGCTTCTCTTTTGCACTTCACCTGTCAGCTGATAAACTGAAGCCCAACATCGGAACGTCTCAAAATCCGACGTATCCAGCGTAGTCAGTGTGTGTGTGTGTGTATGCGTGGCGTTTTTGTGTGTTTTTGTGCCACCGGTAACGTTATCATCCCATTATCAAGAGGTAATGGGATCTCTATCGTGTTTGCCAGTTCAGCTCATTCAGTTCTGAACACAAAGCCGGCTTCAGCAGCATAAAGCACCTCTCTATTCGCTTCTCTCTCTGGAACTCAATCTGGCTCGCATCACTTCCGACTGGGGGGGGGGGGGGGGGGGCGTTAGAGAAGACCCCACACAGGCTTACTCTCGCGCACACACACACACACAACATAGAAGCACTGCCAAATGCACCTTGTGGCCAAGAGTGCGATGGTGGTTGCAGCTGCAGCTGGGAGGAAGGTCAGAAGAAGACTGCACCCTTACACGTCTCCTGGACGAAGGATGAGACGCCGGCAGACAGAGCAGGGCGTCATCTGCGGTTGATCCCAGTAGTCTGAATACTCTCCTTTGTTCCCCTGCTACGAACATGTGCACAGCGTACAGATTGAGTCCTTTATTTTCATATGAGTAACTGATAAAGCGTATTATGTGAGAAGCTTTCTTGATAGTAAATCTCATTGTACTATGCAGAAGTATGCGATGTCCCCAAGCTCTGATATTAAACATCCTTACCTTCTTTGAGAGACTAAATATCTTTCCAGGAGTTTGACAACAATTCAATGAATCTCCCTTCTAAGTTTTAGTAGTGGTACTCTGTCGATCCCATGAATCCCAGGAAATTTGTCTTTTCACTTGCCCTCCTCCTGAGGGAGGTCAGAGGTCAGGGTTAGGGCTGGCAGGGATTCAGTGTCTGGCTAAAGGACACTTCAGGGAGGGACAACTGACCTGAAGCGTTAACTGTTCAGTGCAGAAGACGTCCTGTGTTTCCAGCTGACCTCTCCAGCGGAGTGGTGTACATGACCTAACATTTTATGACCTGACACTCCTTAAGGCGAGGCTAGACTGCACGTAGCCTCTGGGTATATACATGAAGGGCAGACACACATACATACACACACACACACACACACACACACACACACACCACACACACACTCAAAGAACATCCTGACATGAGACTGCATCAAACCAGAACAAGGGGTGTGTGGAGTGGATCTCTCGCTGTAATTTCTCTTTCATTTTTTCCCTCATTGCTTCTCTTTCCCCTTCCCTTCTTTCAACAGGACTGAATGAGCTGTTTTCTGTCTAAAGCCTTGGCCAGCTGGGTTCCACGCAATCGTCTCTCTCTCTTTCTCTTTCTATTTCTCTCCCATGATGGCAACCTTTCTTCCCGTGTCCCTGTCCTCCAGTGCACAGTGTAACTGGGTTATAATCAGTGAGCCTGGATTGGCTCATAGTCAACCAATCTGATTACAGTTGTTAGGAATTATTTCTTGGTCGTGGTGATGAACGTAAGAAGAAAGCAGCAACAAACTACGTCCGAGGATTGAATGAGTATTTAATACAGTTCAAATATCCGGCAGCATCTCTGCCTACGAGGATAATCTAAAGAACACCAAGCAGATACAGTTCATTTATACAGATATCCATGTGATATTTTACATAGATCCTTTCATCCCCCTCAGCCTTTTGTCGTCCCTATGTTAATTGTGTAGAGCGGGCGTAGTTCTGTCTCACCTTCCTCTAGACCTGTGAACACCATGTCTCTTGTGCTAATTTCCAATTGATCAAAGGCAACCAAAAGGCCTGCATTGTATTGTAGAAGAGGCCTCCAGGTGGCCTTAGTGTATTGTACTTTAGTGTCTTGTCGAGGCAAGACAATCTTGCCTTGGCCAAATATACAATTCCCAACACAGTCATTTATAATAATGATCAGGTTCTTACAACAACTTAAAAGATGGAGCGAACAGTGACAAAGATTCATGATTCTCTGGCTCAGGTTTTCAAGTTCATGTGTCTGTCCAAGACAGAAGGAATTATAGTCTGATAACTTCATGAGACGGGGTTGTTCTGTCATCTGTGCTGACCTGCTTGTGTAACTACGGATGGATAATGTGCTTTAGATATACTTTTGCACCTTATATTTTATATATATTTTGTATCTTGTTTACAATGTCATTACTGTTCATTCTGCACATATCATAATATTCATATTCATATCTATCCCTTACTGTTTATTTAATATTTATATTACCATTATACATATGCACATACTCTGCACTTTACTATTTGCACTTCTGGTTAGATGCCAAACATCATTTCGTTGTCTCAGTACTCAGTACACTGTTCAATGACAATAAAGTTGAATCTAATCTAATCTAATGATGTATCTGACTGATTGATTATTTTATAATCTAGGGCAATTTTCAAATGATTTTTCAAAAACAATTTGTCACGCAAATAACTTTGATTTGCCACATATTTCACAATGTCTTTCAAAATTCTACTGAGATGAACGTTAAGCATTCAGTTGAGGCCGTTTGAAAATGACAAGAATGATGTCATGAAAATGTTCTCAGAATGATTGAAAGCCTGCGCAGTAGGGTTAAACACATTAGGGTGGAGCTTAAATGACAAAAAAATTAAATTTTCTTATTTTCCTGGATCTTACACCCTGGAAATGTTTC
This sequence comes from Hoplostethus mediterraneus, assembly GCA_034670385.1. NCBI lineage: Eukaryota > Metazoa > Chordata > Actinopteri > Trachichthyiformes > Trachichthyidae > Hoplostethus > Hoplostethus mediterraneus. Next base: position 14,331,647 of record JAXDDW010000003.1, on the reverse strand, counting down.
ACTTCTGCTAAAAACACTAGCAAAAACGTTTTAGCCTGAAATCTCAATATTTAGAGGTAGCTCAATCAAGTCAAAGATTTCAAATAGTAGCAAATTTTACTACGCATAAGAGCAAAAACGTGCAGGTGCATACAGACATCTTACTGAATATTGTGTGTAATTATTTCCATCTAATTTACTTCTTAGCTTTTAAAAACAACTACAGTTACATAAAACATTATATATTTGTCAATAATTAGTCAAATCAGATTAATTGGTATTGTTAAGGTGCACCGACCAGAGTCTCTTTGCGGCTGTCTGGGAAATCCTTGCGGTGCTTCTCAGCAATTTGTAACAGGTATTGCAGTTGTGACTCATCCTTTGTTATGAGACCACAGTACTCCTGAATGAGAGCAACACCACGTTCTGCGTGATCATTTACAACTTTCATGGCATGAACTACGCCCAGAGCTTGTTGGTAGTCTTCTCTCAACTCCCACTCATCTGGGTCAACATCAAGGAATGAATCTGGCAGATCCATCAGCGTAAAGAGGGTCTTGGACTTGGGAGACACAAAATCTTCAAGATTTTCGTTCCTGATTGTTCCAAGGTCAACAGTGATTCTCTTGTTATGCCCCTGTTCAGCCTCCTCATCATTCTCATTGTTCATGGCACTCACCATGAGCCTTTTTGTTGATGTGCTTACTTGACTGTCAAACAATGCAAGTCCCACAATCTCTGGTGTCAGATACCACAAGTGGTTAGAGAATTTTTGAGAAGCAGCCTTAGACACTGCAACATTGAATATTCCAGTAAAGATTTCAACAGTTGCAAGTCATTCTGTGGAGCACTTGTAGCAAGAGGTGCCATTATCCAAACCTTCAGGTAGATGTGAACTGCAAACACACACACATCCATTAGTGCTTTATCTTCTTTACTTGTCAGTCTGAACTGGTGAATTCCCTCGCAGTAAGCTCCTCTTCTCCAGGAGAAGGATCATTTGGTCATGCAGCACTACATCACTGCATCAGAGCTGCTCTGTGATCACTTTGCTGGCCAATTTTATTCAAGAAATTGAAATGTTTACAAGTTTCTGTGTAACTTTAAGTGAAACGGAAAAAGTCTGGGACTGCGGCATTTTACTAAAATACTGCTAAACTTACCTGTGATTGAGCTACCAGTAAAATTTCTCCAATTTAACCCAAATTTCACCTGAACTATTTTTTTGTATATAGGAACAGAATTAGGGGGTAAGATGGAAATTTTTAGCAACTTAGAAAATAAGCTCCACCCTAAAACACATATGTCGTTTTGAAGGTCGATATCAACACTGATATGTTTTGGATTGAAGCTGATAGCCAATATTTTGTGCTGTTATTCAGTATCTTTGATCATGAACATGCCAACAACTTTCAAAAATGTATGCAAATATTCAGAGTTTCCCCCAGAATTGTATTCTTGTCAGGGTGGAAAAGCCTTTACACCATGGGACACTAAAACCTTCCACTTAAACCCAGGATTATCATATTAATACACATTCATGCATACTTGTGTGATATCCAATTAACCAGAATCAATACTGGTTAAGGGCTTACTGTAGAGAATCAGTTAAATATTGATCAATTATGGAATAAATGTCATAACAGAGCTGGACAACACTGACTGGCCGATATCCAATTTTTAGTTAAAGGCCAATAACAGCATGACATGTTGGCAAACCGATGCATCAGTCCAACCCCTACTGTGCAGATCCCCTTTCCTTGCCTCGTTACTGACAGGACAGTAATAGTCCTGCAGACACAATCGGACTCCTTGTTGCAGCCAGGCTATCACCAAACCCCCACACAGCAGCCTCAGCATGAATAGTGTCTTGTTCATAAGCCTGTAGGTCAAATCCCTGGAGTTACAGTGAGACTGGAGAGATCTCAGTCTGTGGCTTGCTCGCCATGGAGGACGGAGGGGTCAGAATGCACTGCTCCCCACTCATTCCTTCCAGGACAATATCAAACCCCCTTCTCCCTTATCGTGGTTTGTTGAAGTTATTCTTTACCAAAACAGATCGACAATGTATTTGTGTTGACAATGGGGTCCTTGTCCTGATCTTGATCTAGACCAGACAATCTTCCTCCTCCCTGCGCTCTAACACGGTCCCACCTCGTCACCTCTGTTCCCATGAAGATAGGCGTACACATACCCAAACATCTTGTGGACACACTTGCCAAGTGTTGCTGGACGAGCTGACAAGACAAGGAACGACCCGTCTTTCGGCACTTAGCAGACAATCTTAGGTTGCTATGATAAATGTTTCACCATCCTTCTCCAGACTTTTCGGAGCACTCAGCCATTATCTCCCCGAAGGCATTACAAGGGTCTCTCAGAGGACGTTTCGTGCCTTCCCTATCTGCCAATCAAGACAGAGATTCCAGGCATTCTGGTTGCCTAGCCTGATGCTTGGCAGAACGTAAGCAAATTCCTCCGGCCTGGATACCATCCTGCTGATACTTTGGCAAAGTCATTATGTTGGTTGTGAGGCAAAATAGAGGCCAATTCCTCTGCTCTCACATCATGACATACAAACTGTGGGCCCTTGCTCTTTCTCTCAAATTCTTTTGCAAGTCACCCAATGCCTACTTGTGATGTCAATCTCCCTGCAAGGCTATTCACCTGTCACTTTAACCTAACCTCTAACATCCAGTGAAAGTTGACTGAGCACAGGTACCGTTTTCCCAGCAACGCCTTGCTTCATACTCAGTTACAGATTCACCCCCCGAGCGCCTCAGTAGTCTACTGTTGGCCACTCAGCACTTTCACAGTAGTTGTTGAGGGAGGGAAGTGTGTTACTCATTCACTTTCCGCCACACACATTTTTCCAGCTTGTCGGGACTCAAACTGGCAACTGTCTGGTCACTTCTCCAACCTATAGGCTACTGTTACCCCCATGTACAGACACACAAACACACAACACAACTTTATGTCGCACAACTTTAATAGAATATCTTAACTAATTCTGTACAAATTGAAAAGAAATATTGCGCAAGTAACAAATTGTGAATAAGAACCAGATAAGGCCATTGCTAGCACACGGTCCAATGGGGGAGATCACTCGAAGAAATCACCGTGGCTTTTAGAGATCTGTCAACAAGATCTACAATCGCTTTTTTGTTTAAAAGAGTAGGGGTGGGTAATATCACTGTCACTGCTGTCAGTGACCACTGTTACCAGGAAAAGGTGTCCACAGTACCAACCAAAAACCAAGTGCAGTATAAAATACAGTGGCAACCTCTTACAATGTTTTCCAGAGACATTCTATTGAATCATTAGACAATAACAGAGAACTCTTAATATAATATTCTCATAAAAAGTTTAAATGCTGAATTACATTATAATGTGTGTTAACAAGAGAAATGGCAGAACGTTTAATAAGCGAGTCGTGTTTTTTGTCATTTTGGTTTCTTGTTAACGGAACAAATTATGAAGGTTCTATAAAAAGTCTCAACTCCTCCACATTATGTTCGGTCCAAACATCCTGCACCTGTCCCTTCACTGACTCACTAACACATGTTAAGCACTAAATACATATCAGAAGTGACCTCTAAACCACTACCATAAGTTGAGGATCAGTCACACTGACTGAGTATACTTGTCCGCGAAATGTCCACCAGAGCCAGTGAGACTTGAGCTAGGGGAACTGGAACAGGGTGAGAAGTGTCAATTTGAACAGTTTGTATTAACGGTACACAGAGGAAGTCTTGATTACACATACCCATTTCGTTTCGTCTCCTTGTTAACAAAAGCTGAAAGAGCATTTCAGAAGTGAAAGGGCAAAGAGAGAAAACTCCGTTCTGAGATTCAACCATATAGGCACCTCTGCACATCAATCTCGTGACCTTAATTGGTGTAAATGTGTCCATTTAAGTACTTGGTTACGTTTTAAATGCTTGTTAAGCCCAATACACCTGGGCACAGTTAAGCAATAGCAATGTGGAAAGAAATTCAATTGGTGAAACAAATTGAGATAATAAAAAGCACAATTTGGCAGTATACACATTTTGTTGATTGGCAATGCAATCCCCGAATGAGACTGAAGCCAATGACAATGAGCCTGTAATTGCGGCTGGGCCTGATGTGTTCCCATAATGCACCACTTCATACAGCTGCATGTAACCAGAATAAATAGTCCAATGACAAGACAATGAACATTAAAAAAAGTAAATCAAATTCAGAATGATACATTGTGTGTCTTTTAAAAAAAAAAAACACCATAACAAAGAAAAAAACCCATTTCAGCAACCCCAGTGAAAGATTAAGTCAGACTTGTTCAGCAGTTTCTTGGTAAACTAACACTTATCTTGTTGGCATTAAAAAACCCTGAGTAACTGATTTCCATGAAAACTAAAGTTGGGATCCATTCCTTTCCATTTCATGATATTCTGAGGTTCTTGGCAGCAGTCACCTACTCCACCTTACCCAAGAAGTAGAGACTTTCAGTGTTGCCATGGTATTCAACTATTCAAGTCACTTCTGCTTTGAGGATGAATGAAGCCAAATAAATGGGGTGGGGGTGGGGGGGGGGGCGCAAGTCAAAGAAAAGAGGTCATGCACATTGTAAAAACACGTTTGGTTGCGTTCTATTGCGTTTGTATGAGAGTTCATAAAGGGCGGAGCCTGCAAGTGTAGGTGGACTTGCTGATTGGCTGAAGACTGATTTGACAGACAGCAGGTCTCCACCGATCTCCCCTGATGACCACGGTTACTGCTGTTTGCATTCGGCAGGCTGGGGTTCTGCTTTCTGTAGGGAGCAGAGAGAGAAAAGGGATGAGGAGGGAAGGTAATAAAAAAAAAGATATTAAAAAAAGAAATGGATGGGGCTGAAGAAGACAGACAGCTAACCAAGCCATAGGGCACTAACTAGCAAACAGAAGAAACTAACAAAGCAGACACCAAAGTGTGAGTCAAGGAAAGTCGAGGACATTTTTTTGACTGGGGTTGTACAATAGAGGGAACAATGTTAGACACCTGGGACTATGGGTGGGAAAAACGAGTAGATGGAATGAACAAAGAAGGGAAAGGTGTGGATGGTGAGGGAGAATAAGAGACTTATCTGACCAAGATGTCAGTTGAGGGACCTAAACACCTGGGACTACTGGGAGAATCAAGGATGGAGTTACAGAAGTGAAAGAGGAAGAGATAGCTATAGAGAATAATGAGCCAAAGCCAATGGACAACAGAGTATATAATGCAGGCGGGAGGCCGTCCTTATTTCTCCCTTACCTAGAAATGCATGGGGTGAGAATGATTGATTATGCCTGTAATGGAAGGGAATCCAGGGGGAGGGAGAGACAACAACAATAGGCATAAGTTTAATTGTCAAATTCAAATCATTGGCTTATTCTGATAGAAATGTCACATACAGACCTAACACAAGTTGTTCTAATAGTCACATTTCTATCTGAACGTGGTGAAACATTCCTCAGCTTGGTGAATAAGCACCAGCCCTGAACCACAACTAATAACTGCAGCGCTGACAGCAGGCACCACATGTGGGGAAAAGTGCAAAACAATGAACTACTAGGAAAGAAACAGTCAAACACAATGTGGCATTCTCGGTCACTCCCAACACTATTAATTATAGAGAATGCTATATAGTTATCCACCATCCAGCTTGAATAGTTGACACAAATATGGGCTCAGTCATATCAACGCAATTGGCACCACAATAAATGGCTGCTCATTGACTGTCACTATACAAGGGTACATAGTCAATAGTCGAGAAAGTGACTGCTGGAAATGTGAAAACATTCTTTAAACAACATGTAATTTGTGGTAAGCAGCGACCCATTTGGCTCTATGAAACCAGCTACACCTCCCCTGCATTGCTGTTACAATCTTCTATCAGTGAAGTAAGAAACAAGAACCTATAATGCAAACTTATATTATAAACCTATAATAGCATCATGTCCTGTGTATTGGCAAATAGCACTTATAGGTCTTCTATCCTTGCAAGACAAATGTTTTATGAAACATTCAGTTTAAAGCCCTTGTAAATGATTATACATTTGATATCAGTAGGAATTGTCTTTTTTTTTTTACAAAAACAAAATCTGAGAAATTTAGGCAAGCATGGACTCAATAAAATATAAATAAATGTGATAAGCAGCATGATTTAACAAATGATGCAGACTATAGTTACCCCCAACTTAAGTCCAAAGAGCCAGCACACATTTCAGCATGGTTTCAGAATTAATAGATATAGAAATAGATATAGATGATCAAAAATCAGCCAATCAGGAAAGGGGGAGAGGCTCAGATTTCATCACCAACCAGTCGGACTCCAACAAGCCATCAGTCGTGTCAATGTGACTCAATGTGAAAATAGATGATCAGGACGTTTTAAGGATGGACTGAGCTGCTGGTCACGGGTTAAAAAAAAATCCCATGTGTTGTTTTATGATGAATTTAGAAACAGCAGGCAATTTAGCATTTTCAGAATCCCAGTCAGTGGTGGGGAAAAGGGAAGACCAAAAACAGAGCTTGTGTGAATCTGACCTTACCGAGTTTCCTAAAAATGGCAGTGAATACTGTCAAAACAGACGTAGACAACGAGACATGGTCTACCACAGACAAAGCTTTTGTTATTGTGATCCAGCCATGTCACCATAACATAACATTTAGTGGACGCTTTTATCCAAAGCACCTTACAATACAGTGCATAGATTTTCAGCATGTGTAGGCCTGCTGGGAGTCGAACCCTGAAGCGTTAGTACCATGCTCTTACTGAGCTACAGGACCATCACCACGGCCAGTAACACAATAAAAGCTCTCACTCTGCAAAACATCTACAACGAACACAAATACATCCGAGGAGCTTGTGCCAAATCAGATCATCAAGAGGAGGAAAATGCGCAGCATGGATACTGACCTTGGGATCATAATCTCCCTCATCGTCGTCATCGTCACCCTCCTCATCTTGCTCCTGAAACAAACAGACAAGATTACAGCAAGATATTCAAAAGAACCATTGCACCCTTGTCTAAAGATGCAGTCAGTCAATCAAAACACAAACACCCAACTAACCTCTTCATCTCCCTCTTCAAGCTCCTCCTCTTCAAACTGCGTAAAAAGCAACAACAAAATGGAGAATGAAAAAACACTGAACTTTGGTACAGCAGAGAACGGGTTTAGCTTACAACAGGCATGCTCCAATTTGTTTTCCAGTCTGCAAGCCACTTTTTGTTCTGTGGTTTCTATGTGGGAACTTTTTTGTTTCTGTGTGTCAAGAGACAAATACTCACACTCTCATCATCCTCCAGGGCCTCCCCAGTGAAGTAGAGCACTGCTCTGGGAACTATTCTCTCACGGAAGAAATGACCAATCTCAAAGTCTGTGGCTAGGGTGAACTCAGAGTCCTCGTCCTGCGAGGGAAAGGCAGAATCAGAGAGTCAGTATGTTGCAACACATCAACAGATCAACGGGTTTGATGGTGAAAGGTGTGATAAAAGTGTGGTCATTTTATGAGAGCTCAACTACAGATTACTCACCATCTCTCCATCTGGTGAAACTGTAAGAGAAGGGACAGCAAATTATTTTAGACCCCATACACATGTTTATTGGGATGGCTTGCAGTGGAAACCAAAAGAAGGCAAATGTTTGATAAATGTATTTAATCGACCATAATTAAATATCCTTGCATACTAGTCTGCTAGTCCGAAGAGGAGTAGGATTCTAGTTAAAATATCATTGGTGTCCATTACAGGCTTCAAACGTGACTACATGCATTTATTTTCATCTCAACATTACACAGTGACCAGTTATAGTAAACCAACTTCCTGAAGCCCATTAAGGCAACAACTATACTTCTTCATGACACCACAGCATGACGTCAGATCGTCCCCAGGAAGTGACAGGTCCCTAGGAAACAACTGCTAGCCTCCACCCTCACCAGCAACACAATGACTAAAGGTGACATCATCCTCTCCTTTCTCTGGTTCCATGAATCCAGTATTATGGGAAACTACTTGGTTACTAACCTTTATTTACAGAGGCTCTGCACACTTTCACCAGTTACACATAAGCTACGAACCTACCCAGCCACACACACACACACACAAGCCTTTTCCACGGTGGGAGCTGGCAAGGCAGCATTCCTGAGTCTATGAGCGCTATGAAGGAATTAAGGTTAGCCGTTGGACAGAGACATTCCTCTAATTCTTTAGTGATAAAGTGATAGATCAGACCCGAGCGATGACAAGAAACTGACTTCCTCTGACGGCAGATAAAGACAGGAAAAGTTGCGATCATGTTTCGGCGGCTAGCCATAGTGAAAGGTGCCAAGATCCAATTTCCTCGTTGAGAATTGTCTCACACGTCAAACACAAATACTAAGCTATATACATAATATGTACAGTAGCTTGAATCCACCTTATGGCCCGTGATGTATGATGCGTGTTACCCCTCGCCACCCACTCCTTTTCCTGTCACTCAACTATAGAATGTCAAAATACCACAAAAAAAAAAAAACCTCATTCACACACAGACTGCAGAGCAATCCTGTCACATGCTTTCTTTGAATGCATGTGTGTGTGTGAATGGCGCAGATTCACGACTCCACCCCGGTGCTACACACCTGATAGCCACCTGACAAAGAGCTATTTATATCCACCAATGGTACACCATAGCAGAAAGACACATACCTGCTCAACCAATGATCAGTTATCTCAGCTTCTAAAAGTCAGAATTAGTCCAGGCATGCCTGACAGGAAGGTTGACTACACAGGAAAGGTGATTCAGTCATCAAATAAAAAGGTATCCTGCCTAATTCACTGACTATTTGATGAAGGAGAATTAGTCATTTCAAGTAATTTACTCAGAACATGGTTCAATTATTCACCCATTGTTTATACTGTTGAACAAAAGTAATCCAAGCCATAATAAAAATGTCACCTTTGATGAGGGCCAACTAGTCATTGAGCGCGTTTAGCGGCTTTGTGTCCATTTACAAAACAAACAATCGAATACATTTGTAATTATGACATTTGTAACACTGCTCAGCAAGTTACATAAAATACTCCTGCCTTTCAATCTTGACTTAAATATAGAAATACTTAAGTATGCCAGTATGCTAGTTAAAAAAAGATGTGATGAGTGCTTCTTGGGCACTTGGTATTACCTCCAGTGGTGCTTTTTGGGAAGGGATCACATCCAGTAAGAATGATTTTAATGCCTGAGCCCTAATGAAAACAAATTTTTGTCTGTCTGTCAACGGTCTACTGTTGTATCAGTGTTCTCACAACTTTGCCTAAAACCTTCATCAAAATGTCAGTCATTAGCTTGTGACACAAAAACGCTTGTAAGGTAAAAGCTCCAGTCCAGTGAGCACTGCTCTAAGGTCCAACATCCAACTTCAGGTGAGTGACAGAAGCTCGCCGTCCCTCCTGCACGTGGCTGTGATGCCGCCTGTCTCCCTGACTTCCACACTACCATTTGAGTAACAGTGAGCAACAAACCATCCCAGAGCAAGGGAAGGAGTCTGGCACCACCTGCAGTTAGATTCACCACAGTGCCCTGACCAGTGATGGCAACAACATGATGGATGATAATGTGGTACTGTATTGATAGCCATAAGGAAATTTCATTTTCAGTATGTGTGTAATGGATGTGGTCAACACTGCTAACAATGCAAAACATTAAGTGACTAAAAATGTATTACGGTGTTTGAAAAAAAAAAAAAAGTCATTAGGGAATTATTAACGATGTTGAATTCAGACCTCTAGAGAAATCCAAGTGCCATCCATAATAAAGTTCCTCTACATTGTTATGTGTACAAAACGTATTCTGTATACTTTGTGTGTTCTCACCTTTGATAGGGTTGAAGAAGTTGAAGAAGGAGTCGTTGGGGACCTGTTTAGTAACAGTACGGACAGTGCCACGGCCTTTATGCTTCTGCTTCTTCTTAATAGTTTTCACTGTCACATCCTTCCCCTTGTGCCAATCTATCTGACAGCTAGACAGAGAGGGGGTGGACAGAAGAGTGAGAGAAGGCAGAAAGCCAGGCCAGAAAGGGAGTAAAAGTTGGAAGGAGTGCCAAGAACAGGTTGAGATGTGGGATGGAAAGGCAAGAAATAGATTAGAAAGAGAGTTGGCAAAGAATGAACTAAAAATCAACATGAAGATGGCTAAACCCTCTGTACAGCAAACAAGCCTGCACACTGTGGCTCTCACCCTTCACAGTCAATGATCTCTGGCCCCTCGAATGAGAACGGGTCTGAAGCGTCGGGCTCTGACTTCATCTTGTAGACTTTAGTGAGGACTGCATTGTTAAAGAAACCATTGGACTCAAAGTGGAACTCTAGTGTGAAACTCTGTGGGCAGAAGAAAAAAAAAACTTCACTGGTTAATAACAAGTTCTAAATCTTATTCTCTTTTGTTTCAGATCTAGTCAGTTTATTAATTTGAGGCTACATCAGTGTACCAAGACACAGTATCACCATGTTAATACTGACCATTGGCTGGCCAGGCTCAGAAAACTTGACTTGAATGTCTTTCAGGTGCTTTAGGATAGGCTCATCGTGTTCCTGGTGGGTGATAAGTATCGTCAGGACAGAGACATCACGGTTCAGAAGCGTGGCAAAATGTGCATGAAGTAGGAGTGCGACAGAGGGGTTGTGCAAGCCACCAACTCAAACTCAAGACACTTTTTAGGCGTACCTGTAGCAAGTCACTGAGCATATCCACACTCTTGAAGATGGTGAGCCAGAACTCTGGGATGCCTTTGGGGTCTTCCTCGGGGGTGGCTTCCTCCTTCTTCTCATCCTCAACAGCAGCTTTTTTCTTCAGTTCCTCCTACAGGCAGTGGGCAGTGCAATTGTCAGAGCTCGTTGCTTCCATAACAGTAGCTTCAAGCTTAAAACAATTTAAAACTGTTGAAGTGAGACATCTCATGCCTGTGGTATTGTTAGTGGTAGTGACCCTGTTTCTCATAAACCCTGTTCCTGTGTTGTTAATTATCCCGCCCACTTCTTGTCATTCCGTGTGCGTTTGTTTTCTCCTTTGTTTTACTGACGAGGATAAACATGTTGGCAGTTAGTTTTCATAGGCCTGTCACTCGTTCCACCCTCTGTCATTGTGAGAATATCCATTTGTGCTGGAAGAATTTGCTCTAAAGGTTCAAGACAGTTCAAGCACACGCCTACTATCAAGACAGCAAAGAGCTCGGGCTCTAAAGACAAGTCAGACAGGGCTCTACTTACAGCTAGGTCCTCCTCTTCCTCTCTGTCGCTCTGCCACTCACACTCCTCATCTGTGGGTTCCATTGTTCCTGTCACAATTTCTCGTCTCTGCAACATAAAAACAGTTACTAAAAACAGTTAATAAATAGCGCACAGTAATTGTGAATATTAACTTGAAACATTTTTATATGAACAAGCTTTCAGTTCATGAAGTATTTTCAACTAACCAACACCCTGAGCAAGACACACAGTACAGACAGGTGTGGCAGGATTACGGTTGCAAGTAACTTCAATGTAACTAAGCTTGGCTGAGTTCTTGTCACTGGCTCTGGAAATAGCCACGACTGACTGAGGAACAGCTGACTACTCGTTGAGGCAGTATTTAATCTAGCACCAAGGCGTCCTCACTGACCTCACGTCAGCAGCAGAGGAACATACCACCCTGTAGTGCAGGGAACAAGACAATTGAGTCACAAAACAGGTTTTATTTCTTCCTTCTGTTCACTTTGTATGTAGCAATACAAAATGAAGTGGAAGCAAAGGCTTCCTACATTCACTATTTAGATTAAATAAAAAGGAGTTTCACCATTGGCATAGTCTATCAAATGTCTAAGGCAAGATTACTTGTCGAATAATGTAATAATGATGGTGGTACAGCAGAGTACAATGGAGTAGGATAGAGTAGAGGGTGTGTTACAAGAATGACATTATTGACAGTACCTTGTCAAAGAGGGGCTGGTAGAGGGCAGCATACTTCCTCTCCAGTTCATGGACCTCCTCATAGAACTTGGCCTCTATGTTGGCACACTGCACCTGTAGCCTCTTCAAGGCATGCACTCGCCTCTTCACTGCCTTGGGGAGCAGGCTGGGAGGAGGACAAAGAAATGACAAGTCAGTACAATTAAAAAGCATGAAACATTTCTCACACATTCAGTAAATCTTTAGACTGGTTGGTCTCAACCTGGGGGTCAAGAAACCCCAACGGACCTCTGGGTGGTTTTGTAGGTTTGCAAGATGATTGTTTTGATGCTGTAATGCTGTGATAAATGCTAAATGCCCTTTCTGTGACGTAATGATCAGTTACAGCTTTGGTCTTCCAATTATTAAATCGAGTAAAGTGACATGGAAAGCAAAAATAGAAATGACCAACTGGTATCAAAGTCAGTATTAATTTTCACAGCGTTTTTAAATTTAGTCTGTCTTGGTCTTCTGACAAAAATAACCTTTAAATTTTGTGAGATTTTAGTCAACTACAACAAAAATCCTTAGTCATTGAAAATACATCCACTTCAACCTTAAAAAGGTCAGCACTCTTAGCGTACATTACAATTGGAACATTTCTGCTCTCTACACTAAACCTCATAAAATGAAAAGCTTAGTCATTTTGTGAGAATAATGTCAGATAGGCACATTTAAGGACTGAACGATTAAAATCATCCATATTGTTTTCTTATAGTTCTACTCAAATTGCATGCCAGTGAATCACAGACCTCTCCAACCAAATATACACACAGACAAAGCATAGACAGACAAGCTCCATTTGTGCCCTGGTACATACCTCGACACACCCAAAGCTGTTTTTTAAAGCTGGCTCACGTAAAATAACTGGCCCGCACTCATCACCAAATCAAACTTAGTCCCGTTTTGTGCAGAGCAAATCTGCAGACAGCCCTGATAATCAAGTATGGGTGTTGAGAGGTGAACTATGAATAAAACTTGGCATATATATTTCCTGATCAACAAATATCTGGTGCTAACCTCAAAACAAGCCCAGCAAAACTGCTGTAGATGTAAATAGCCGGGAACTTGTGTCAATATACCTTTAAACATTGAAAGATTTTTTCCCCCCAAAGTTCAGGAGGAGGGGTCAAAAGTACACATCACTGTGTTTGGGAGTTGCGAGTGAGAGGTACAGTCTGGCAGGAGGTACCGCAGCATTAAGGCCAGTACCACCAGGATGCACAACAGCTTCTCCCCCCAGGCAGTCAGACTGCTCAACACCTCGCTGCTACCCAAAAAGCAGACATGCCTTATTACACACACACACACACACACACACACACACACACACACACACACACACACACACACACACACACACACACACACACACACACACACACACACACACACACACACACACACACACACACACACACACACACACACACACACACACACACACACACACACTTTTTCTACTATATATTTTATTCTCTTATTTATTATGTTGGTTGTATTTTATGTCATGTCTTATGTCCGGTTATTCTTTTTGCACCGTGGTCCTGTGAGGTACGACATTTAGTTTGGCTGTATGTGCTACATGTATGGCTGAAAAGACAAACTCTACTTGACTTGAAAACCATCACCTTAGACCCCCCACCTCACCTTTCCATATTGGGGAAGCCGTCAGGTCTGTCCATCTGCCCACCTGGACTTTGCATCCCTTGATCTCCTTTACCTGTCAATCGAGCAGAGAACACCAATGCATCAATCAAAACACTAATCACATTTCAACAGCTTATTTAAATTAGGACAGACTGTTGTACCTTTCTTTTCATTCACACTTGCCCAGCTGAAAAATGTGTGGGGCATTGTATCCTAGTGGTGCACTATATCACCATGTTTCATGACTGACCTTCATTAATTTGTACACTCACAACTAGAACAGTTATACACTAATGAGTCAAAGCAGATCGGTTATCTATCCTAGTGATCAAAAGGTAAAAAATAACATAATATTTACCTTTGTTGGCGTCCATTACTGAGTGGCAGCTCCTTCCTCTGTTAGAAACAGGTCGGTGTTATTAGACAGACGCTCATGAGTCATGACAATGATTTAGCAAGGACTGTGAGAGCAAGCAAGAACACAAAGTCGTGTAAATTAAGCTGATTTCAGAAATAACTTGGTGAAGGGGGAAACTCTCGGTGTCAATTGTAGGTCGACGGACACGGCTAGGATAACAAGATGACAGGCAGACCAGCTGAGCTAACTTCGATTGAGAAATCAACAAGAGCAACACTAGCCTCGAGCAAGCGCAGGCCGATGACGCACTGACATGCTAACGCTGGCTAAGCTAGGATTTAATAGCTGGCGTTAGCATGTCTCTAATTACGATTACTACAAGGTTGTTGTTGCCTCTGCCAATCAGTGGATATTACTGACAAAACGACTAGAAGCTCGTGGTCGTACTAACCTTAGACGCTAACGTTTGTTGGCTAGCTAGCACATGCACACAAACAACTAACGTTAATATGGGCGGTGCCACAGACTTCTGACAGCAGCTAAACGGGCTAGCTAGCAGGCGAGGAACTACGAGCCAACTTGCTAAGAACAATGATTTACTTAACAGGCATGTGCGAAGGTCCAACCATAACGTTAACTTTACCTCTCTCACTTAAACAAGACGTCTAGTATGGCTGACGCTACTAGTAGGCTAAATACGCCGTCTATTTGTTAGCTAGAGCAATGCAATGGCGGAAGGAGCGCCTTGTGTTTTTGTGGGTAACAATTGCCCGTTAGCTACAGCGGCTAGCCGCATGGGCAAGCTAATGTTCGCTAGCTAGCATTAGCTCGCGGGTTATTAAAAGCATCAGGCTCGGAGCTAAGCGTGTCAGAGACAGTTCGTCAACAGTCTGTCAAAAGCATGTGATATCTCGTGAGGTTAATGTTGAACACTTAAGCGCCCTCACAAAGGTACGAATTAAGGAAATGATGATAGTACTTACTAGCTGAGTATAGTTCTATCTTACCTCTGATTGAGCGGAATTCTGGTCGCTTTCCTCACGCGTCCTCGCTTCAACCACAACGAGTCAGCTACGCACGCGCTCCAGCGTCCTCGATCCCAATTGGCTGGCTAGGGGGAGAATGCTCCCTTTAAGTCCTCCCCGAAAACTCGTACTTCGGCGATCAGGAGTCATAAATACGACTTGTGGCATTTAATTGCTTTTATAATAACATGGTACGTGTAACAAAAGCGTGTGGTATGTGGCTGTTGTGTTATTTTATAAATTATGCGCCACAGAGTTACTTTGTGCTGTTGCAGCAGAATAAAGAGGATACAATGCACAACAGGCATGTAAATTATGTTTTAATTTACAAGCCAAAAGTTGTTGTATACATCATTTGTTGACACAGCTTCCATGCTTTCTTCTTCCTAAACATCACATCTCAGCAACTCAAGTATCATAGAACATTTCCCAGTCGTATTTACCCCTGTGTTGGGTCGTTCATGTGCGCTGAACTTGTAGTTGCAGATTTCCAACAGCACTTGGGGGCATCAGAAACATTAAAGGAAGAAGTTATGAACACTCATGTTCCTCACCTTCCTCACAGTCATTTGCCACCACTGATTTTGAGCTTAACAGTCAAACTCAGCAGGTGATGTTGAAGACAAGCTGAGACAAGTCTGATGCCATCTGATGTATTGGCCTTCATCAAATGGACTGTGTGCATAAAACATGCCAGCTTCCAGAGTGCCATAGGCCCCCATCCTATAGTGCAGCATGCAAACAGGATTTCTGGTTAATTTATGGAGGACCTAAAGACAACAGTCCAGGGGCCAACACATTATTATTAGGTGTTCAGGAGCACCTCTGTAAGAGCCAGGCTCTGTGTGTTCGGTCATTCGTTTGTGCTTAAGGTAATTACGGTATGCGCTCCAGGGTGACCTTCCCCAAGTGTAGTTGTACATTATAGTGATATGCCTCTAGCTTGCTGGACCTTTTTAGAGATCAGTAGGGATTTTGAGACACAAAGGCATGCTGCCTCATTTTTTTAAGATGGTAATCAAATTACATAGCTTAACTTGGACAAGCCTGGAACTTGGACTCACCCTTGCTTTCTGGTGTCTGAATGAACCTGATCTCAGGTTCCTGTCTCAATTGGAGAGGATAGTAGTAACTCCACCTGCTCATCAGAAATGTCCCACCACTTTAAAGCAGTAACTCAGCCTGCACCAATAGACCAGTTAAATTATGTTACTGTCAGTTCAGTATCATGTTGGCTTATTGGAAAGTCTGTTTGACGTTTGTGTAGTTATACCTATTTGGAATAGATTATGACAGATTGGTCAAATTCAACCTATTGATGAACATTCAAAGTGTCTCTTCCAGCTATGTTTAGCATAGGCCACAAGAGGGCTTCATCCATCCATGCTCCACAACAGAATTGAATAAAAGCAGGGTCCTCACACTGGTGTATACATTTATTAACACAAACACAGGTGATGTTTTGAGCACAGTGATCTTTATATTCAGTGTGTGGACTTCCATGTCTTGTATTCTATCCTCAACTTCTTCAAGGCTGGGATATGTGTGTTTTTACTCTGCTTGGCTCCACAACGGACAGTAACCTAAAACATTGATCTGGCAGATAATGAACAGAACATTTGAAGAGGAACCTTCATTACACAGGTTTTCAACAGTGTACGGAATTTAGCATGAGAAAATCTACTGTTTATAAGGAACAGATAAAATATACATTATGTTGCAGTTCAGTTATAAATAATCATATCGGGGTGGCTGTAAGGGAAGGTAAGAGAAGTAGGCTTGCCTATTCAAATCCCTTGACTAATTTAGAAAAATCTGGGTTGGGAAAGTAAATAAGTAACCTACTGTCCAAGTGCCCTCGAGCAAGGCACTTCACCACCAACTACTTCAGCGGAGCTTCATTGCTGAGATTTATTCCGATTTTTCATTATTATTATTATTATTATTATTATTATTGTTATTATTATTATTATAATGCCAGTTTTAAAGGGTCTGACATATTCATGTTTTCATGTTGACATTTTGCAACATTTCATGGTCATACTGACATTTGTGTATTGGTACATCAAAACACAATAAAAGACTCTTAAGTGCTATGAAACAGCAAATCATCATTAGACTGAGCCATATTTGGCAACATCTAAGTGGCAGTTGTAACATCGTGATGTGATAGTAGTTGGCTGTGAGGCAGAAAGACAAGAGCTATCATTTACTGCTTTGTCAGATGATGTTAGTGTTTCTGTCGGACCCAAGAGATGACAAAGAAGGAGAGTTTGAGTTTGTGTGACAGAGCGGTTTCAAAGTGGGAGCTAGTAGCTCTAAGTCATTTTCTGTCAGACTTTTTTGCTTTTCTTTCTCGTGTCTTTAGAAGTTACATTGATTACAAGATAGTCCAGACTGCCTTTTGCACATCTCACCTACAAATGAGGTGTTTCAATGACTTGTGTGTTCTATCATAAGTGCAAGAAAGATGTCATAAACCTGAAGTATATTCATCTAAATCATTCAGGGTAAACTGAAACTGAAAGTTACCATACGTAATTACACATTCTGATCAACCTGACATAAGCAGTCGGTTTTATTTTCATTTATTCAATCCAAATGTGCATATGATGAAATACCCCATCAGGTGAACAGACAGAAAGTCACCAAATCCGGCCTCCTTTCTGCTTGCTATCAACTACTGCATAGTGCACACACTTGAAAGCAAGTGACAGCACCAGGGGCCCTCAGGGTACGATTGTGGCGACCAGGCTTTGTGCCTGTCACAGTGTGACATTTACCAGTACGATCTGTACTAACAGAAGAAATCAAATGTGATTGTGTAGCATTTGGGCTGAGCCAGGGATCTAGAAGCAAGAGTGCTGATTTTGGATTTGCATGTTGGGTGATGGCAACATTATTTGAAATATAGATAAACTGAGGATGAACGCACAGGGATGCACATTTGTGCACTCATTTTCTATCACCTTGGTGGTTTGAGTTTCCACTAATAAATCAAAACAGAAAAGCAAAAACTACTTTTAATCCTGGCAAACCTTTGAGAATTTTGCAACCCTTGATGAGCTCAATCTGTAGGAGGCCATGTGTTATTGTAAAGACAATAGTAACACCTGCATCTTTCGCACAGAGCCATACTTTACAGCTTCGGCCCATCCCTAAGTCCCCAGCTCACAGATCCACCCCCTCTCTGTCCATTGTAGCCTGCCTGGGTGGGCAGAGGCACACACACCTGGCTGTTCAAATGTAGTGTATCCTAGTGCATCACCGGGTAGCAGTCTTCTCGGTAAGGCTCACCATAATAAACTCTGTGCGTTAGGCAAATGAAGATAAAACCTTATCACACTCCTATGTATTCTGTCAGATGGGTTGATTGCACCCAGAACTTCAAGCACCGTGTATCTCTCTATAGCATCAGTATTGTCTCTGAATTACCGGAGAATCATCGTTCAGTGGATGTGCTTAAAACTACAAAGTGAATGTCACTGGTCCATACACTCATTATAAGCCCTTCTTTGTCTTGGATGGCAGATTGCTGGAGGCTGGAGAAATCACACAGAACATCACAGAGTTCACAACTCCCGTGACTCCTCTGCCTCGGTGATGTTGTATTAAGTCTAGCCTAAAGGCAAGTCTGCTTTCCCCCTGACCTACACCTGCATCGGTCAAACGCATGTTATCTTTCTCTTCTTGCTTTATCTTTTTCTCATTCTATCTTTCTTGTCCTCTCTCTCCCTCTCGGTTAGTCACATTTCTTTCTGTCACTCTCTCGTTTCTCTCTTTTACAAACACAAACACGCACACACACACACACACACACACACACACACACACACACGTATAACAGGGATGTTGTCTTGTTTTTGAGTCAGGTCTTGAGAACACTTTTCTGCCTATCTACAAATGGAAAATAACGGGTAGTTTTATTGATCATGGTTTATTTTCCCCCCAGTGCTATAAATAATTTAAAGGATTTCAACCTTTGTATGTAATGGTCCTCAAACTTCTATGCATTGATTTGTCAGTTCCTGTGCATTGATTAGTTGGGTGTTGAAGGGTAGCGTACACTCAGTTCATTGGCTGTTTTGGTCTTGTCTGGAATAGGACTTGATTTGCTCTGGTCTCGGTCTTGACTTGGTCTCAACCCTCTGTGAATCTAGTTTTGACCCTACCCGGTTTTGTAATTAACTTGGACTCGACTGAAATGGTCTTGACTACGCCCTGGTATGTAACGTCTTTCTGTCTGTCTGCCTGCCTTTCTTTCTTTCTTGCTCACACATAAACACAGAAACAATAACATCCTACTGAAAGTGTTCATCACGATAGCCCCTTCCCCTTTCTCTGTTGATTGAACACGTAGCAGTCTCATCCTACTGCCGTATTGGTTTTGTGAATGAAGTGGCCAAACTCCCAGATGGCAGTATTGATATGGCCACGAGGATGGGGCCGTGTTTACTAGCCATCCTGCCCCTGCATCCTCTGTCGTCCATTAGGCCCCTCTCCTCCTAACGCATGGGTAATGGCCTATCTGTGCACCATAATCAGACAGGCAGACACACACACACATACACAGACAGTAAGAGGCCATCAGGATAAGACCCACAAACAATCAAACACACACACACACACACACACACACACACACACACACACACACATCAGCACAGCTGCAATCGTTATTCACAGGAGGAGGTCTTGGGTTGGGAGGGATGGAGGGATGAGAAATGGCAAGCGGATCTACTATCTCTCCTCTGAGGTGTCTGCGTCAGAGCGTCTGCGTAACACATTCAAGACGGGCATCGATCCAACTTATGACAGGCAGAAGTCTCTGCTCATGCTTTATGCGCTTTGAGTACAATTTACTTTCATCTGCGCTGATAAGCAATTTCAATCGTGACGTCTTGGTTGTCGATTTTTGTTTGTTTGTTGTCCTCTGCGCGCTCTATCGTTCTGAGTCCAACATGACAGCTAAACCTTTTAGCCACCATCTACAACGACAAACATTTAAATGACTAGTCCCAATGGTATTCCCTATAATTTCCGCATCAAAAACATGACAGCAAAACATGGTGTATCCAGACGAGTCAAGTGCTGACGGTTAAGGATGCCCGATGAAGGGCACCTTGGTTTCGTAGCAATGTGTTTTTTTATGCCATTATTAAAGGAATTATTCTACAAATAGACCTAGTGAACTATTTTTTGAATGTTTTAAATAGTTTTTTGTGTCCGTAAACAGCAAAGAGAGAAGGGAACAGCAGATGAGCCAGATGTGATAGCACTGTATGAGCTGTTGAAACCTCTTCCAGCTTCAGTTGCATGTACTATACATGAGTGTTTCCTTCCCTGTGTGTTCATTCTGCAGTGATGGCCCTGGATATAAAACTAACATTGTATCAACATAGAATCAGTGATAATGCATCAATGCAACTAACATTGATTCAGCATCAGTTTTGCACCCGGAAATATGTTGATCCAACATCAATGTTATTCCAATCAATATTATTCATTGATTTAACATCAAATTAACATGGAAACAATATAAAATGAACCCTGATTTATGTACAGCAGGATTCTTTGGTGAGTCCCACTTAGTCTCACATTATTTTAATGGGAAATTACCACAGAATCCTGCTGCTACTACTACTTAAAATTTCCTTACTTAAAATTGATGCTGGATCAACATTATTTTAACATTTATTCAATGTTACTTGGCTATCTCATTGTCTAATTTACTCCAGTTTACACAATAATTGTCTTTAACCTGCACTGACATCAAAACAGAAACGAAAACGATGGTAAGCATTCATTCATTTATTTTCTTTACCTGCTTATTCCTATATATGGTCATGGGGGTCTGGAGCCTATACCAGCATATATTGTCCAGAAGGCAAGTAAATATCCTGGACAGGTTGCCAGTCCCTTTCAGGGCTAAGATAGACATACACACACTCACATTCATATCTATGGCAATTCACCTAACGTGAATACCTTTGGACCTGAACACGGGGACAATGGGACAAACAATGAACCAAAATCAAAATGAACCCAAAACACTGGTGAAACACTGGTGCATACTTGGATTAAACACAACACAGTAAACACTCTCCGTTCCACTCCTCTCATGTTTCTCACCACTTTAGAGATTCGGTTTTCTCTTCCGCATGCAATCACTTTCCTCTCTGCCTTCTGTGGTTCTGGTCGCGTTTATATGTATGTATGATAACAGACTGGCCTCATCTGCGCTACCTCCACCAGAGCCAGATAAGGGCGGGGAGATATTGTCCCTCCCACACAGCTGTCCCCTGTGTGGAAGTGGGCGCTGTCCCTGGTGCTGAACTCCTCTGGAGCTACCTACACTCACCGGCCACTTTATTAGGTACACCTATCTAGTATTGGGTAGGTATTGCCTCCAATACCTAAACACTGATGAAACACTGGTGAGACACTGGGTGAAATACGGGTGAAACTCTGGTGAAACTCTGGTGAAACTCTGGGTGAATTTATCCTGCTAATATGACCAGGGGAGAGAATGATTGTCTCTTCATTAAGATAGACCCACGCTTCTAGGACTTTGCTAGTTGGATTCAAGTTACCAGTTTTATGTGACCTAAAAACTGAGCTAAAAAAATTAGCAAAAATTATTGCTTAGAAAAGAACAATTAACACTCTTTGACTTTTCCTTTTCAGGACAAGCTTACTCCCATAGAGCTGCATACGACCTTGGAGATGCCCTATTATAGAAAATCCAAAATAAAGCAATTACTAAAATCCTTCCAATCAGACATTTGAACTGAATAGGCTGGTATTGTCGGCCAATCGTGGTCCAATGTTGTGGCTGTTCTGCCTATAAGTTTTCTAATTCATTCAATCAATACCCTTTTAACTAAATTACATTTATTTGCCAAACAGCAAAGGACATTGACACTGACATTATTCCTGAGCCAAAGTATATCTGAAAACAAAAAACAAAGTGTGTCCAAAAGAAACAAGATAGTACATTTTTCAAGAGACAAATCTTATAGAAGCTTTAACGGCAGTGAATAGCAGACTGACTTTGTGAACCCTGTCAGTACTAAATAAATACATAATTGTACCAGGACATGGGCACTTTTTCTGACTCATAACCTTTAACAAATAGTGCTCAACTGGAAAACTCAAACAAGTCAGTCTCCAATTCACTATCACTGCAGCAGGATTAGGTTGTGTCTCTTGACGACTTCTCAGACGTGAGTTTTGTCTTTCTGGCTTCTTGGCTTTGTGAGATTGTTGCTGCCTTTAAAGTCACAAAAGTATTATATGTGAATTAACGTCTAAGGGTGGATTTTTGCTTTAAATAGTACACTCACAAAGAGGTTAGGTTTATCTGATGCTCCAGCAACTTGAGTTTCGTCACATGTGGCTGTAGCATGGGCCCCCAGGCTGGTGACTGACAGTGGCCCATTAAGGAAAGGTAAATCTAATCAGGAGTCTCTCTGGCCACAGAGCTGTGTGTCACTGCTGGAGGGGGGAATGGGTGCTGCTACAACGTCATTATGCTGCCTCCCTGACCCCGACACAGGACAAATGGTAGGATAAGACTCTAACGCGGTGCTTACATATCTACAAACAGCTGAGGTGTGAGTGCTGCCTCTCCAGATTTGTTGCGAGTTTAATCAAATAGAGTAATACCACAAGCATACATGCTAAGCAAATTATTGTGTGTGCATGTGTGTGTCAATGTATATGTATAAGGCAATGGACACCACTCAGAAAACAAACAAACAAATAGCTTTATTTAAGTGGGAAAAAAAAAAAGACTGATTTGTGTCTATGTAGCTTGAAAGTCTGAAAGAAACTGAATTGTGACCTGTGAGTTGTCCAACCACTTATGATGAGTAATGGAAATCATTTTTGAGTGATCTATAACTGCTCACATGAATTTGTCTCCTGCTGGGCAGATTGGACATGACATATAGATATCTGGATGCACCCTGACCACATGCAGACTTATCAGAGATGACATTTGGAATAACACATGCTGAGAGAGAGAGAGAAAGAGCAAGAGAGTGGAGCACACATGTTGCCCAGAGCATCGTTAATGCATGGAAAAGTAGTATCAAAGATTTGTCCAGGAAAGCTAAGTGGTGGTGGGAACACAGCCATGTATCACTGCCATGCTGTCACGTTCCCACACATTATTCCTTTCTAATTTGATGTCTCAACTGTCCTTGTGCGTTCATGTATAATGGACTTTGTTCCTATATTGTCATATGCTGCAGGTCCTTTTCTAAATGGGTCAATGTGCTATGGACACACAGCAATATTCTGTTCAATAGGAAATTAAAACAAGTCATTTAGTCACTCTGGTCAAATTGGAAATCTTAAAACAGCTCTCTATGTTTAGCTATAATGGGATCCCATTAAACTTCACTTGCACATCTTGTGTGTGTGTGTGTGTGTGTGTGTGTGTGTGTGTGTGTGTGTGTGTGTGTGTGAGAGTGCGCAATAGGTGAAGCCTATAGTTGACCAGGTTCTACAGGTTTTACAGCATGCATGTGGTAACCATACTGAGCTGAGATTGGGTCACAACAGCCTGTTGATAATGTGTTTGGTCGTGTCACAGCCACAGCTGTAGTTATGGGCCACCATGGCACCAATGTGATGACAACAGTCGACATGCACCATTGAGCATCACTCCCTCAACCACTTGCCCTCCCCAGAAACACTTTCTGCCACCGCTGTCAAATTACACATGTAGACAGAGGCGATAGAGGAGCACTCTCTATGATTAGCCATTTCACTTGGCAGCTGTATTTTGACGCATGTAAAAGCAATCACAGCCAGTCACAGCCACTCTATTAAAAAAAGAGAGAGAGGATACTAATACCTAATACCATTGAGTCTTACAAAGTTTGAGGACTTTATGACTCGTTGAATCTTCGCTGAATCATTTTGTTTTTGCCACCACACAGAATTATTTTTTCAGCATTTATCCTCTAGCCTTACTATTTTATCCTATTTTTATCCTACAAGTTATATCATCTCATAGAAAACACTTTGGTTTGCAGTTGAGTATGTGCAGTTGAGTATGTGCTCTCCATGCTCTTCCAACCATAAATACTACATCTTTTTAGTTTAGAGAATACTCACTGAGAATATTCTTATGTAGGAGAATAACATGCAATACATTCTAATACATTATCTTATTTGTGACTATTGCAAATATACCACTGACGCTATATCCATGTTTTGACTCAAAAATGAAAGCAAATCATTCATCATAAAGCGGTTTGACGTCCCATACAAAAGAGAATCAAACAGACTAGACCAGCCACAGATGGCTCAAGCATCACTACTGTACACTTCCCCTTTCCTCGGCATGTGTTCCCCTGAATTGCATTCTTCCATTAGGGTTTGGATATCAAATATCATCAAAACAGAGTGCAGGTTACTGTGTGGAGAACATCTGAAAGATAAGAGCAGTCCAAAAGACAGTGAGGGACAGTCATCATCATAAATGATCCTCATCATCCTCATTATCCTCATTATCCTCCTCCTCCTCATCATCATCATCATCATCATCATCATCATCATCATCATCATCATCATCATCATCATCATCATCATCATCATCATCATCATCATCATCATCCCTGCATACTAATGCTTTCTTTTCCTCTTACACAAATACACACAGAGGAGCTGCCATGTGCATCCATGCAGACATGCACACAATAACGACACATCATCCACACTTCAGCTCCATCCAACTCATGATGCTGAGGCTAGTCGGCTACTATGCACTGCAGTACAAGCTGATATACTTATTATGATGCTGTTTACCCAACATTATTGTGATTAATAGAACATTTATTTGTATTTCCTTCTCTCTTCATCAACTGGATGAGTCTAATGACCCCCACAAAGACGACTAGCATTGTTCCAATAGAGAGGGAGAAAAGAAGTGTGGAGGATGGCGAATAATCGGCCAGCTGGGTGCGTTAGCTGCAATTAGCCCGTCTGAAGTCCCACAATTATGCAGGGAAAAGCTGACGCTCACAATGCACAACGCTGCTGCTGAATCAATACGTAATTGTAATAATTATCATCCGGGTGTCATTTATGGACCTCCAACACTTCCAGAAAAGAATATGGAATTGAATAAACACAGAGGGATGAATGGCAAAACGATATCGCCCCTTCAAGCGCAACATTTGTAACAAAAGGTGGCCTCAATACCTGGCATGAGCAATGATGGGGTCGACTCAGTGGTGAGATGAGTCAGTCTAACCACAGGGCGCCAGAAAGGACCTGGCATCTCCCCTAGTCAACCTACGCAACATCAAGAGTCTGGTAGCAGAAGCATTCTCTGTTATAAGCTTCAAAAACAACAACCAGTTCACTTGAATGGTAATCCTCTTCCACAATCCATAGACCTCTCTGAAGTCCATATGAGCACAGCTTCAAATTTTACTGACATGTCATTTTAACGTATTAAGGATGGGAAATCGATATGGCTGAGCCAACTGGCTTTCTTAGGGGGTAGATTTCGAGAACAGTGAAATGCAGGGAAGATCGAGAAACCTTTCTGTCTGGGCGATTTCAAATGGCCCAGTAATAAGCTGGTCTTGATAAACTGGGACTGACACAGGGAAGCAGACATTTGGAGGGACGAGGAGGAGGGATATCAGTTTATCTTGATCCTCATTCGGCCTGTAGCTCCACTGCCCCTCCTCAGACAGACAAAATTTGGTTGAACTTGGATGAACCTGGGCTGCTGTATTTTCATTAAGTCTCTTGTGGCTTTAGAACACAATTAGTTGTTGTTTTTCAGGGACTCACTTAAAAAGATATTCCTTTTTTTTTTTTTAAACGAATGTGGTTATTGTTTGTCGAGGATGTGTTTTTGGATGGTGATGTTTTCTGACCATTTGACTTTCCTATGAGGTTAGGTTAACGCTACTGGTAAATAATTACCAAAATAAGTAATTTGAATTCTCTAACTCAGCTGCACGTCATCTCTGACATTGTTTTTAACACGCTATCAGGCAGTTAACTTCTAAATATCGAAAAACCTACGTACTTTGTGACACTGACGTCGCAAATCACAAGGCAGCTAATCTATTATGTATCTCTGAATAAATGTCAAGATCCGGCCTATAGTTTATCCTTTTATGTCTTTATATACACTACTTTCAAAAAAAGGAGCAAGATAGAAAAAAACCCGCTTCATGTCTAAAGACCAATTGAAGCTGTGTCCATGCAGAAAATAGGCTTAAAGAAGGTGGAAAATCTGTGGTTTATGTCTTAATGTCAGATCGCTTTATCTTCCTTCCTTCCTACTCTGTCTGTCCTCCCCCAATAAAGGAAGG
This sequence comes from Hoplostethus mediterraneus, assembly GCA_034670385.1. Taxonomy (NCBI): domain Eukaryota; kingdom Metazoa; phylum Chordata; class Actinopteri; order Trachichthyiformes; family Trachichthyidae; genus Hoplostethus; species Hoplostethus mediterraneus. The sequence goes on along the minus strand of JAXDDW010000003.1, from coordinate 14,305,321 downwards.
GCCTGCCATTGTCTGTGCCCCGGGCCACAACAGTGCTCTTTAGCATTTTCAGTCTGTGTGTTCACGTTGGGGGAAGAGTCACACTGGGGACCCTTTGCTTCCCTCTGCACCATTGCAAGGCTGCTTTGCTGTGGCAGCATGTGGCCTAGGGTCTACGGATAATCCCTTTACCTTCCCTCGCCTCCGGGAGCTCTACATCACTTCACAATCATGTTAGCCTTAAACCCCAGAGCCATAAGGGGTTCAAATTCACTTGATGCTGTTGTTGCTGTGGTAAGAAACAGACGGTCCTAAACAGGAAAACAACCTGTAGTTCTCTCTTTCCCGTTGTTGTTTTTTTCTACACTCTGAATCTAATTTGCGAGGAGCTGTGGAGATTGGATTGAGCTGATAAAGTGACTTAATTTTCCACAGTTTACTTTTCTCTAGTTTCATCCTTATGTGATGCCCTGAGGTGGAGGTTTTCGTGTACTACTGTCTAAACATGACTACATTGTTTAAGATTTAATAGTTAATGAATTAACAGTTTAAAAAGTAGTTTAAAAAGTCAATGGTTAAAAGGTTAAAAGCAAAGCAGTTAATTGTGTATGATGCCAACTAGTGGTTCATTTGGTTATTACCGGGAAAGTGAAAGGTGAAAATTGCAGTCAAGCAGAGTTCCTACATCTTGACATCATCATTGATGACAGTTAGACACTCGCGAACGCTACTTTTTGTTTTTAAATTACGAATACAGACTACCACCGCTTCCTGGTATGGACCGTTATTTTCTCTCATGCAGGCGCAGAACGTACATGCATGTCTACCGTCAGCTGGCCATCGGCTGTACTCTTTGCTGTGTGTTCAACACAAAGCAATCTGACAGTCAGCCTTGATTGCCGCTAGTTCTTTGACTCGACTTGGTGTGTCTGGGCCTTTATTATGCTTCTGCCTTGGAGACCATTTGTCTGTAAATACTCAATGTACACATAATGAGTTAGCTTGCTTCAGCAAAGCACACTTCTATTCTCTTACTTCTTCTTCTTCTTCCACCAAATATTTTAGACTTCAACTACATTCACACCATTTAAGCTATCAACGCCATTCATACTTTGAAAAATTCAGCATGGTCGGGAATCGTGTGGATCCATTATTTTTTTTTTATTAAACTTTCCCTTTTTTTTACAATTTAATTTAATTTGCAATTTTTTGGCCCTATAGGAATGCATCATGAAAAGTTAAGTTTCACTTTCGTTTTCAAATGGGAGGCTTTCTCTGTACAAGCCAATAGAGGGAGACAGATACCAAATGTGAAATGGCTGTCTTTCATAATGTCTAGAGACCAGAGACTCAGTTTGTGGTTTACTGGTGAATGAATAGAAAACACAAAGCTGGACATGAAATATGTCTATATTTTGATTTGATGGAGAAAGTTTCCATACAAATAATAATTATTACAACTGTACAACACGATGTCATAATTATTACATCTTTCAATACTATTACTACAGCTGTACATGCTACTGCTACCTCTGCTAATACTTCTGCTACTAGTACTACTGCTGTTACTACTCCTGCTACTATATCTACTATGACTACTATGACTGAACTATGACTTCTACTACTACTACTTATGCTAATACTTCAACTAGTAGCCTACTACTAATGCTGCTAATACTGCAATTACTACTACTACTACTGCTTCTACTGCTACTTGTACTGCTGCCATTACTTAAAAACATTTTTAAACTGAAGCAAGCACACAAATTTTCTTCAGAAAATGTAACCTTCCTAGTTAGTGTAACAACCGTATTTATTAGTAAGCTAATAATAAGCTAGCACTCTGTATTCAATTTACCTTGTAGCTGTGTTACTAGCTTGCTAGCTGTGTAGCTTGTAGCTGTTTGAGTTTGGTAAATGTATATTTACAGAAGGTTGTGTTTTCATGTAGTGTTAATACTTAATACTATACTTTTATGTTGAGTGCTTGTGTACTTATGTATGCTCCCATTTGTGTACTGTTTCAGTTTTACAAACAATCAGGAAACTTCAGTGAAGTACAAGAAAGAGAGAAGCCTTGAGTTTTCATTGGATCATCCTTGCATACTGAATGCTGCAAAGTATAATGTGTTTCCTGTAATTGCATCTGACTGGTGCACATCAGATAACCAAACAGCTCCTACTAAGTTATGGAACAGGAAAAAAGCCAGTTAAATGAAAAAAGTTAAATGTTAATAAAATAAAAAATATTAATAAAACTTGTATTCAACAGATATAAAGTGGTATCAAGAATAGTGTTTTATGCTTCTGTTTTTAGGAAATAGGAGTATGACCACTGTTGCAAACCCTTAAGTTTATTGTTTACATAGGCTGAAAAAAATGAATATTAGAGGGTAAAAATGATTAGAAATTGGTGGATTAATGTGTAAATTGAGCAGAAACCAGCCGCCCCAGTTCCCATATTGTCTGTCACTGCTTGCTTTACACACACTTTCACATATTGGACATTGAAAATATTGGAAATCAATGAGTCCCCCTGATAATTTGGCACATTAGGCAACAACACGAAATCATAGAAAAAGAGCTTTTTATAATGCCAGTTGCTTCCTTAAATAACAATTAAGTCAAATGGGAGTGTGTGTGCTGGATGCTGTGCGTTGGCTGATAAGCGGGATGCGACGGCTTGACGTCAGGACTTGCAAATAAACGAATCCCATAAATGAGAGAGGAAACCTGAAAAAGCTCTGCGCGCACAGCACAGGCTGAGAGGTCCAGGGAGCGGCGAAATTAAAGAGGCATTCACACTTTGACACTAAGACAATACAGACTACCAGTAACCTAAACATGTCCATTTCAAGCAGCTCTACGTCCTCGACAAAAAGTATGCGCAGGGCAGCATCCGAGATGGAGAGGTCAGACTCTGTGACGGTAAGATCTGTTTACTGATCAGCTTTCAAATAAGTCACGTTTGTATTTTAGGCTCTATTGATTTGGGCAGTCTTAGATGATGTTACGAGTGCCACATCCAAACTGTATTCAGACCAGGACCATCCAAAGCTGTTGTATTGCGCGCGGAGAGCTTGGCGAGGTCACCATTACGCAGCGGCGGTGCCTGATGCACACTTTGTAGATACAGGAAAACGCGGTTACACAACGGTTAAACAACTTTAGTTAAATGTGTATTGCGGCAGCTATATTTCCAACTGATTCTTAGCGATGCCGTAGGTTTACATAGACTGCAATGCCATTCTATTGCGCATTTGGAGATGTAAAGCGCTCTCATCTGATATCCAAACGGATATCCTAATGGTAAGCAAAACCCACCAACTACTTTGGTCTTTTGTTGTGACTGTGTGTTCTGTCAGTGGATACAATAAATAAATGTTTACATTTGCAGGACTCAGGACTTTGATTTCTCTTTTGGCACAGTCTCCAAGATTCATCGGCAGACGGCAAAGCTTAATCGAGGACGCACGCAAAGAGAGGGAAGCGGCCGCTGCAGCGGCAGAGGCTGCAGAGGGCAATGAACAGATAGTGTTTGAGGAGGAGGGTGGAAAAGCTCTTCTCAATCTCTTCTTCACTCTAAGGACCTCCAAAACACCTGCACTGTCACGGTCTCTCAAGGTTTTCGAGGTAACAAGACATCCGTGCATTTACTGATTATATGGTGATCCAATGTGTTTCCATTATATTTCGGGGTATTTGAGGAGAAAATGACTAGAAAAACTGGGTTTGAAAGATTATAAGATGTTTTGAAGCATAATTCATAGATTGCAGTTTCATGCGATTCATACAGCAAGTATATAAATGTATTTATATAGTCCTGTACAATAGTAAGATGAGTTCACACACCACAAACAAAAATAATTTAAAATGTTGAATTTACACAAAAGCAGTACATCAAAAGGCAACAATATAAAAGAAGCTTTTGAGGTGAGATTTAAAAGCACAGACAATATTTGAACATCCTGGCATCCTGTCTGGAAGGTTGTTCCACAGTCTAGGTGCCTGATCACCTTTCGTTTTCATCCTGAAGATGACCTGAGACTATGAGGCTGCTCCTATGGGGTTAAAGCTATGAGATATACGTCTGTGCTAAACCATGTAATGCCTTGTAGGTGATCAAATTCAAAAATCAATTCTGTATTTTTGAATTGCCAACCAGTGAAGGGAGGCCATTATTGGGGTGATGTGGGAGCCTTACTGCAGCATTCTGCACCAATTGGAGCCGGGACATTGAAGATTGGCTAAGGCATTGCAGTAGTCAAAATGTTAGAGCCTCCTTGCTTGCCATGGACCAGCAGTTTGGTTTTTGTTTCCTTAAATATAAAAAAAAAACATTTTTCATATTTTTGTGCATTTAAAATTTTAGGCTCACAGAATTTTTTTCCAATTTCAATATGGGGCTACTTGCCAAAAACAATTTCACAAATGCAGTAACAGTTTTGTGTGTTTATTATGTTTCAGACATTCGAATCTAAGATTCACCATTTAGAGACACGGCCATGCAGGAAGACCAAGGACAGCCTGGAAGGCCTGGAGTACTTTGTCCGCTGTGAGGTGCACCTCTCAGATGTCAGCACGCTTATCAGCTCCATCAAGAGGATCGCAGAGGATGTCAAAACCACCAAAGAAGTCAAATGTAAGGGCCTTTCACTGCTTTTAAATCATAGGATATCATATGTGAGAGACATATTCTGTTGCACGTTATTAAACGTTATTAGAAACAAACAGTGATTTTTAATTTTTAGTCATTTCTTATTTTCTCCCCCAGTTCATTGGTTCCCAAAGAAAATAGGAGAGTTGGACAAATGTCATCATCTGGTCACAAAATATGATCCAGATTTAGATCAAGACCATCCTGTGAGTAATTATTGAATCAACAGCCTGTATGCTAAGACAAAAATTCTTATTATATGGTTCTGATGTTATTGAACAGATATGTCATGACAGAAATGTAATCTTATTGCTTGATGTTTTTGTACAGGGCTACACAGACCCTATATACAGACAGAGGAGGAAAATGATTGGAGACATTGCCTTCAAATACAGACAGTGAGATACAACCCTTTGTCTTAACACTATACAGCTTTCCATATGTAAAATATCGATTATTAGGCAATAATAAATAATGGCTAAAAACGTATTCCTTAAAAACGTATAACTTATTCCTTCCTGATATAGTTGTTAATATTAGTCTTGCTTTTGACTGTCCTCAGAGGGGAGCCAATTTCTAGAGTGGATTACACAGAAGAGGAGATTGGCACATGGTAAGGGCCACTTTCATTTACCATTCTACTCATTATTTCAATTTCTATATCTTAATATTGGATTGCAACTGAGTCAAATCTCATGTCTCATTCTCATCTCATGTGAAGACTTATACCATTAAGCAAAATTCACATTTAATACAACTCGTCGCTTTCTTTTTCATATGAGCACACTCAGTTTGACCCCTCTGCTGTGTATGATTTCCCTTTCATAGTTTTTTGGTAAATAAGTGACAGGCTTTAGATCTGAGTGCAAAATGTGGGCTGAGAACAAACGATTTGATAGGAATAGTTTACAAGTGAATGGATTTTCACTCATTCTATCAAATAGTGACATTCAGCCAAATTGTTTTAAAGGATAGCCATCAGTGGCTTCACCAAAAATCCATAACAACACCATCAAGCACCATTACTAAAGTTGCCTTTCTGATAATTTCTCCTTGATAATACAATCATGAAGCTGTTTTGTATTTGGAGAGATTTACACTGTCGTTGATTTTTATCCCAACATTCATTGTTGTTGTTGATACAGATTTTCCCGCAATTGTTCACCACCTTTTGCTCACAAAGATGGTAAAACATTTTTAACATTTGTTTAAAAAAAGAAATCTGAATAATCCTGCAATTATATGATCCCCAGGAGGGAAGTATACTCAACCCTGAGGGATCTGTATGCCACCCATGCCTGTACTGAACACCTTGAGGCCTTCCGTCTGCTGGAAAGGCATTGTGGGTACAGTCCAGACAACATCCCGCAGTTGGAAGATGTGTCACGCTTCCTCAAAGGTAACAACTGGATAAGAAATCATGAAAGGGAAGATATGTCCCCACAGTGGAGCAGCTGTTTAGTCAATTTATTACCCATTGTACAAGAGTTTGATTCTCTGCCTCTCACTCTCTCTACACACACACACACACACACACACACACACACACACACACACACACACACACACACACACACACACACACACACAGTGCGTACAGGGTTCCAGTTGCGCCCTGTAGCAGGTTTGCTCTCAGCCAGAGATTTCCTGGCCAGTCTGGCATTCCGGGTGTTCCAGTGCACCCAGTACATCCGCCACGCCTCCTCCCCCATGCACTCCCCAGAACCGTGAGTACACCTGTGACTCCTCTGTCCTAACTCCTTCCATCAAATTCCTCTGCATGTTTTGCACAGTGCCATCCAAATCTCTGTGTTATCTATTTCTCTGCCTCTGATCTCTGTCTGAACCCCCGTGAGCTTCTCTCCCAACAAAAGCATGTCGGTCTCTGACTCCACGCTTTCTCTTTCATCCTTTCACCTGGGGATGTGTGTTTTACCTTGTATCCTGTCTCTCACAGGGACTGTGTCCATGAACTTTTGGGCCATGTGCCCATACTGGCAGATAGGACGTTTGCCCAGTTTTCACAGGTGAGGAAACAATTTCATTGAGGGTCTTGTAATTTTCAAAGGTATTATTTATATTTGCTCTGGTAACAGTTAACTAAATATCTGTTGTAGAACATTGGTCTGGCTTCACTGGGGGCTTCAGATGAAGACATTGAGAAACTGTCAACGGTAAGTAGATTTTCCTTCAATTCCACAAATACTTTCCAAAATACGTTTATGTATGTTTATGATGCAAAATATAATAATATTCGCTCCTGTATCTCCCTTGTTCTCTCTCTCTATTTCTCGGTGCTTCCTTTTTCCCTGTCAGCTGTACTGGTTCACGGTAGAGTTTGGCTTGTGCAAACAGAATGGGGAGGTGAGGGCTTACGGAGCTGGACTGCTCTCTTCGTATGGGGAGCTTGTGGTGCGTACCGGCACGTTTTCTCTCTCCTCTGCTTAAACTTCTTTTCTTCTCCTGAATAAAAAAAAAATGCAGCACGTTGGAATCCAGCCACAGCCGTCCACTTATTCCGCCTCTCCATCTTTTTCTCTCTCTCCAACCGGCCCAGCACTCGCTCTCAGACGAACCAGAGAGGAGGGAGTTTGATCCAGAGGCCACGGCAGTGCAGCCCTATCAAGACCAGACGTACCAGCCCGTCTACTTTGTTTCTGAGAGCTTTGCAGACACCAAGGAGAAACTGAGGTACTGCGGCTTACGCGTGTCTGCTTGCCCACACACACATGCACGAGAACATAGAGGAAAGGGGGGGGCGGGGGTTATGTAAGGACGAGGTCAGACAACAGCCAGCCAACCCCTGAGGCCACAAATTTTTGTAGGTCAGCCATAGCAGCCAGAAGACAGCTGTTACCAATGTATTCTTTCTTACCAAGGCAAAACGCTCTAGTTTTACTTGGCAACCAGATCAAATGTTGCCCTGCAAAACAAGTAGCTTTAGTGAGTGTTTTGACAGTATTTGGTCTCTAGCAGGAAACTGCTATATGACATCTCTCCCATATTGGACGAGACAATATCAGCGTGAGAATGTTTGCAAAAGACATAGTAAATGTGAAATGGAGTACACTATGAATATCATTATATAGCATTGTATATCTTCTGCGGTGCTGATGCAAGCAGGAAATTTCAGTGTCCATAAAGTACAGAGTATGTATATATAACAGATCAAATACCAACCTGGGTCTCACATCGGAAACCAAACATCTACTAGTCAGTTAAGGGGAATGCCACGTGAAATATTTGAGTTACAGTGGCAGGGCGTCCTCAGTACATACATTCAAGAAAAACTCTTTTTTTTCTGCTTCATATACTACACTTTGACCATTGTTCCTTCACAGGGCGTACGTAGCCGGTATCAAGAGGCCTTTCTCTGTGCGGTTTGATCCGTACACCAGCAGTATCGAGGTCCTGGACAACCCCCAGAAGATCCGAGGAGGCCTGGAGTCTGTGAAGGACGAGCTTAAGATGCTGACGGATGCCCTCAACGTTTTGTCATAATGATGCCCCGGTCTGCGACCATCCTGCTGCTCTGTGCTGCCGCTCCGCTCTGTGACATCCGACATGTGACAAGACCGTGTGTTCACGTTTCTGTGCTGTACCTCCAGTATGCTACTGTCTGTTATGAGTTGTTACTTGAAATGGCTGGCTGTTTGACCAACACGGTCGCAACCATTTAAACCTCAATCCACAGTGCAGGCAACGTTTCCAAAGATATTAGATGCCTCACTGAGTGTGGATTTGTTTGAACCGGTGATGTCAGTTTAGTAATGTGAAGAAATGATGGGGTTGTACTCATTTGGCCAGTCATGCTTCTAAAGCCAAACTTTGTTGCTTGAGAAATCTGTCAAAATATGAGCCAAATGAAAGGGAATTATGATAATGAATGTATTAAAAGATCATGGTAACATGATTTTAAAATAAAAAAAAACATGTTACAATGGAGAATAAACTGTATATTTTAGTCATATAATACAAAATATATTATCCAAAAAAGAAATCTCTCCCTGGTGTGTAAAAGAGTTTATTTTCCAAATATGTGAGTTTGGTATTTGGGTATTAACTCTGATTTGCGGTTCAGGTTTTATGCAATTTTTGTCTTGCAATGTAAATGCATAATAAAAAGAATTAAAAAAAGCATTATTTCCATGTACTGAACTGTCAATTGCATTACTTACTAAAAATAATCTACCAAATAAAACATAATCAGAAATGATCATTGTCTATTCAGCTCATGTCTGATCAGCTAAAACATGTTAACACAAATCACTAAATCCTAATTTACCACAAGATATATTTCTACAGGATGATTATTAGAATAATTCTGACAATAATAAATAATAATAATTGTACATTTGCCAGCCACAAGAGGGGGCAGTCCAATAAGAAGTGTCATTTCTCATTTTGAAATCAAAGCAAATTCTTACTGAGCCTATTAAAAGAGAAAATCTCCTTAATGCTCTCCTCCTGCCTCCAATCACAATGGGCTGTTTTGCAACATTATGAGATGTTTTTAAAGCAAAACAAGCTAATAAAAATTCGGATGACAAAATAAACTTCTGGACACATGGGATGGAAGAAAGGTTAAGAAATGGATACATGAAAAACAGGTATATTTGTCTACATCAAAGACAGTGCTACATGACAACCAACCAAAGGAAGGATAAACTCTTTTTTTAACTTCTCATTTGTCAGGTGGATCTATAGTTCTTGGCCAATTAGAAAGAGTGTCTCTTGTGTGTAATGTGTCCTTGGCAGTGATGTTAAATCACAGGGTTGTCCTTAGAGAGGTGGTTGGGTTTGAAGTGCAAGTCCAGACAGCACTCCTGTTGTCCTCCCACTGGTGAGAGGTTTGTTGGTCTAAATTGAGAAACGTGTGTGTGTGTGTGGGGGGGGGGGGGGCATCCCTCGGGCAAAGCATAGGTTATCACCAATAGTCCTGTGCATTGTTCTCAAACCTCCTAGAGGCGCTGAGACAAACAAACGGAGGTTCTTCACAAGGCCACTAGGTGTCAGCCTGAAGACACGTCCAGGTCGGGAGCTTCTGCAGAAGCCGTGCGCGTGGGGAAACCCTCATACAAGGTTACAACACACAAGTGCTTGTCTTATTATGTAAAATCACATTTTCCAACTCTTCTGCAACCCTGCCGGTTATTGTGAAATTGATGTTCAGCCTACATCTGCATGTATGAGCCACAGTACATGGATGATGTATTAGTTAATAAAGTGTGAACAACCAACTGATATGTGTCAGTGTGTATGCTCTTGCTCTCATCACATGCACGTCTGTTCCTCATCCATCCACCCATCCATCCATCCGCCCATCCAAATGTCCTCCCTCCCTCCTCTTTCCCTGTCTCCCATCATATGAAGTTGCTTTTATGGTGACCTTTTGAGACTAATGTCTGTACCTTGGTGAGTATCACTGCTCCATCAGCCTGCTGGTCAGTCAGACAGTCCAATCTCCCCCTCTGTTTCAGCCCAAAGGAAATGAGTTTGCACCTCCAGGCTCGTGCTCCCATCAGTCATAACCCTAGCTGGTCCATCATAAGTGATAGGGATGAAACCAACATCTTTATGCTTCACTTCAGTGTCACGCAGTTAACAGCTTCCAAGTCAGCAGTCCAAGTCTGCTTTGCCAAATGCCAAACCTGAGTCAGAAAGAGCCATCGGGGACCTTGGCCAGACTCGTTCCACACCAAATGTTAATCTTAATTACAGGAGGGCGGAGACGTTGACATTTTGTCTTGGGGTCTGAGGAATTACTTCCATCCCTGTTCGGTCTGTGTCCCGTGTGTAAACATTTGTGATTGTAGGTTACAGTGCGTAAACGTGGAAAATGCCCACGGAATTGTTCCATATTTTGGGACTCTCTCTCTCTCTCTCACACACACACACTCTCTTCACTTTTTCTCCCTTTACGCACTTTTCCATAAAACGTCGCTGGACCATGTTTTTATTTTTTACCATCCGTGAAGAGGAGGAGCAAGGGGGTGGGGTGGGGGGGGGGGCAAGGGGCGTGTTTCGGTATATAATACTTCTCCCTGAGAACTTTTGCCTGTCGCCTGGTCTAAGGGACAGCTTCTCACACATCATCTCTATAGCCTCACCAACTGGGACAATAACTCACCTGCAATCCCTCCAACCAAATAACCCCCAACGTTTTGACTACTGCCATCTGACATGGAGACCCAGCAAAGACACGGACACCACTCACTTTGCCACACCTGCCGAAGAACGGAAAACAGCAGAATGAAGGTAACCAACGGGGACAAATAGTTTTATACTCCGGTTGTGCGGGGCGGGCATTAAAAGACAGACGGCAGGCTAAAAACGGTCTTTCCCTGGCTGTTTGAGTGAGAGAGCCGCTTAGGGATAAGCAGATGTGTTGTTTTCATCCTTTTTTTTTTTTTTGGTGCAATCTGAGCTACTGGATATCTTTTATTTGCATGCAACAGAATAATTCACTTGATGCATTGAAAACGTGGAGTGCGCCTAAAGCTTTGTGATGTACGTGCAACAGGTTACTTGTCGGGAGAGAGAAAATAGACTTCAGGGAAATTTTTTATTCTTCTCCAGTCTTAATTGTGCGCCCTTCGCTGGACTCGGAGCAAACAGCTGGTCTGTAGCCGGCAGATAGGGGGCGGTAGGTCTGCGGGTCAGAGCAAGGGGGAAATATATGCTGAGTGTGGCTTTTGAGATAGTTGACTATTGAGCAGCCGGTCTTGTAACTTGTTGAGAGTTGTGTAAGAGCGTGACAGCCAGAGATACTGTCTCCTTTTCCCCCAGAATAAGCAATTCCTCCAGGTGCAGTGCAATGACAGCGGCTGATAGTAACCTTTGGAGGAAAAACTGCTAATTTGACTTCACAAGCCTCACGCAATAGAGTCTCTTTCGGAGTTAGCAGGTCAATATATTAGAGAATAACATTTCATTCGGCATTGGACATCTTGTACTGGCTTTTAAGCATGCACACCGAATGGCTCCTCACATAGCACACTGACAGGCAAACTACATCTGACTTTAGAGCTGTGATTTGACAATTGGAAAATGTATATATATATTTGAATCGATTATTTCTTCGTCCCATGTGTGGTTCCTCTTGTTTGAACCGATGCATTATTCCACGATGTCTATAAAGTTGCTGTTTTCCCTGCAGGTCAAGAAGATGTCTTCGTCCAGTCGTGCGCTGGTGTTTGCACTGGCCCTCACGCTCTACGTTGTTGAAATGGCCTCGGCAGAGACGCTCTGTGGGGGAGAGCTGGTGGATGCGCTGCAATTTGTCTGTGAAGATAGAGGCTTCTATTTCAGTAGGTTACAACTAAGAACTTCTTCAAATATATTTGCAAAAAAAATATCGATTTGTGTGTCATTGTCAACCGTTGAGTCCTCTCTTGTCCTCTCTTGTCCTCTCATGCGCGCACGTCTGTTTGGATAGCTGAGCCTATCTCTCTCTCTCTCTCTCTTTCTCTCTCTCTCTCTCTCTGAGGTTGTGTGGTATGCGTGTTTGGTATTTTTCTCCGTTCCACGCACTCTCGCTCACACTCATACAGAGAGAAAGAGAGGGAGAGAGGGAGAGCGATTATAGCCAGCTGTGCGCCTGTGTGTCTCAAGACCCAGTCGTGGCTGCTGTGCTGAGTGGGCGCATTCTGCCTCTACGGCCCTATACTACCTCTGATTGCATATGAAAGGGCGGCGAGCTGTGAAGGCACACACGACTCAATGCGACACAATGGGCCGCTTGTTAACCAGTGCATTCCGCGGGGAAAAGTAATAGCACCCCAAGAGGCATACCAGTCACCTCAGCACCAATGTTCCCAGGCCAGGCGACCACACTGGTGATCTGGAAGAGGGGGGGGCGGGGGTGGGGGTGGGTTGTTTTTGATGTTAGGTTAAGTCGTTTGACAGAGGCAACATCATTAACAGCAGTAGGTGATCACCCCCCCCCCCCCCCCCCCCCATTGTGTCAATAATGGAAATAGTTGTAAGCATGTAATATCCTTACATGAATGCAATCCGCTTTAGTAGTCAGTGTTTGTGACTGAGGTAAACTACATATAACCTTCCTCAGTGTCCATTCCTGCCCTGCAACATAGACAGACAGCTTTTTAAAAATGTATTTAATAAATATTAGCTATATTCTCCCACTGCCTTTGACAGACAGTCAGCTTCTTTGTGTGCTGCTCGCAAGGGAAGCCTCTCTCCAATCAGAAAGATCATTATCCAATTTGGGCCAACATAGATGTGCTCCCTCCTCCTCCTCCTCCCCCCGTTCACCCTCTCTTTCTCTCTCATGTTCCTCTTCCTGCAATCAAATCTGGCCTACCCTCTCATGAGATTTCTCTAACATTGTGTGGGGTGCAGGACTTCAAACAAGGCCTTTATTGATCGTGGATAGTGTTCCCCTGTGCAACATCTTAATCCTCCACCCCCTCACCTTATTCTCCTATACCTCTTTCTCTCATGTCTCACTCGCTTCCTTTTTTGTTTTGCATTCTTTTCCTCTTTTTTTTTTTTTTGACCCTCACACACCCTTTCTCTCCTTGGACCTTTTTTGTTCTTCTCTTTTACTCTCTACCTCATTATCTCTGCCCCTCCCCTCTCTCACTCTCTCTCTCTCTCTCTCTCTCTCCTCATCCTCTTTATCTCTGCTGAGTTGGCAAAGGACAAGGTCAAAGAAGAGTGTCCATTTTATGTATTTACTCACCCAAAGAGTGAATGCCTCACCTCTGTGTCTGTCTCGGAGCTTAGCTGTCTCTGTCCGTCGATCTCTTTTTCTGTCTACAGGAAAAGGTGTTTACTTGTGTATTCATTCATTAAAGGACTCTTAGATAACCCTAATCAGATTATCCTCTACAAACAAAAAGATTTGTTGCAGTTGGACATAGATTTGCTTTTATCCTCTTTGTTTAATGGACTGCTAACATTGTCCGAGTAATCCTGCAAAACAACATAGATTCGTTGTTGCTGCCAGTGTCGGGTTGTACAGGCTGTTCTCTGTATTAGCGTGCCTCTGCCAGTTAAAGAGATACTCTGAGCCTTGTTTGCCCTCTCCTCACGGCCTCTCTCCATCTCTCCCGGTGTCTCCCTCCAGGTAGGCCAACCAGCAGGGCTAACAATCGGCGCTCCCAGAACCGTGGGATCGTGGAGGAGTGTTGTTTCCGTAGCTGTGACCTCAACCTGCTGGAGCAGTACTGCGCCAAACCCGCCAAGTCCGAAAGGGACGTGTCGGCCACCTCTCTACAGGTCATACCCGTGATGCCCGCACTAAAACAGGTACGTCTGGACAACAACAACACGCACCAGTATGGGAAACCATGCCTGTCATCAGCTCTATCTGTCCTCCCATCTCCCATGTCTCCACTCACCCCTGTGCGTCGCCCCTATGCCCCTGTCGTTGAGAGCAGACTGAAACCCACGCAAGGACAGGTTTATCTTGTTAAATGGTCAGCGGTAAGCAGTTACCTTCCATACAAAGTGCTGAGCATTGTGGAAAACATCAGGACTGTCACAGCAGAGGCTGGGACACACTCACAGACCTGTGTGTGTGTGTGTGTGTGTGTGTGTGTGTGCCTTTGAATGTGCACATGTGCATAAGGTTGTGTATTTGTCTGTGTGTGTGTCTGTGAGAATGTGGGGACTGCTGGTCCATAACAAAACGGTGTGTTCTGAGTGTGTGATTATTAGTCACGGAACACTAAGCACTCCGAAACTGGCATGCGTTTTGAGCTGAGTGGTTGAAAAACGTCTGACCTGGCCATTAGCACCGCTTTGAAATATGTCACAAACATGCAGGAAATCGTCAAAGTGTTTAAAGTCTTTTCATGGGACTCACAGGACTCGGCCGTGGCCCCGTTCCAAACCTCTTAAAAAGATCCTTGCCCCGTTATCCCTTTATCTTTCCCTCACATTCAAGATGTTAACCTGAATGTTAAGTGCATAACGGATATCGGTGGCATGACATTTCTAGTGATTTAAACAACAACAAAAAAAAGAGTATCGCAAATGTCAGCAGCAAAGAAATGGATCTTTTTCTCATACACAGAAAAAAAAAAAAAAAAAGAGTCTGCTTGGGAATTAGTTGGGGCATGTCTCCAGTTCGTCTGGGCAGGGAGAGTTGATGGGTACAGCCTGCTCCAAGGGCCAGCTGTTCCTAGGCTATTGAGCAGGCCTGGAGTGAATGAAGGGGGATAAACACTCTTCAAGTGGCAGGACCAAAACAAGCCATTCAGATGGAGCACTGGCTACTCACGCATAAATTCTAGCTCAGCCGCCACCACTCCCACTTACTTTTTCTCACTCCCTGGTGCTCTCACAGCGCAACACCTACCGCTGTTTGAAAGAGTTTGTTGTGTAAGAATAGCTTGGATTTTTTTGCAATGAGAACGCGTTTGGGGGGTTAGTCAGCTGATGGATCGTTGGGCGAACAATGACTTGTGGCTCATATGTATATGAGGGGAGTGACCGCCCTTCCTTTTGACAGTATGTTAAAGAGGCTGAACGAAGCACTTGTTGACAGCTTCTTTCAGTCAAGGAAATGAAAACAAGGACAAGTTGGAGGCAAGCCGAGTCTGTTATGACGCTCGGTGTCCTTTTGGCGTTTTTGGAATGACATTTGATTTCCATCTGACTGACCCAACAATGGCCAAATGTTTCCACAAAATAAACAAGATTTTCCTCCATTGTAATAATCACGTGCGCAGTGTCTTCTCAAGCCTAATGAACTGACTCCCTATTTTTTCCTCTTTCCTCTCTATTTCCCTCTGCACCCCACAATAGGAAGTCCCAAGGAAGCAGCATGTGACCGTGAAGTATTCCAAATACGAGGTGTGGCAGAGGAAGGCGGCCCAGAGGCTCCGGAGGGGTGTCCCCTCCATCCTGAGGGTCAGAAAGTCCCGGAGGCATCCAGAAAAAATCGAGGCCCTGGAGCAGGCGGTGTTCCACAGGCCCCTGATCAGCCTGCCCAGCAAACTGCCCCCCGTCCTCCTCCCCACGGACAACTATGTCAACCACAAATGAGCCCGCCGCCAGCCCTTTGCACAGACAAGAGTTTGGAGGGAGAAAAAAAGACTAGGGGATTATAGCTTTGTCTCTGACGTCATTTCTGTGGCAGTCCTCTTTGACCTCCTCTGCCCTGTCCGAGCCCACCAATCCCCCCCTGCTCTCATCCACTACTTCTTGACCCCCTGCCCCTCTCTAATGCCCCCCCCCCACCCCACCCACCCACCCCTCCGGCACACAAACATGCCTTCACATTCTTCCTGTCTCAACTCTTTCGCTCCCTCTCTCTTTCATTCACTGACACAAAAGGCACAAACACAAATGATGAACAAAAAGTTAACAATTCGGCTGAATGCAATTCAGGTGGATCCTTAAGTAAAAGAGAAAAGGAAAGGGAGAAAAGAAGATGAAAGAGATCTATGGCTTGCAAGTGTCAAGAGGACACCCAACGGAATGTTTTTTGTCCTTGTGGAAGACAACAGAAAGTGAAGAGCAGCTTGCATGAAAGAATCCATTCTACAACACTTTCCTGAGGCAAAAAGAAAATCTCTGTTAGTTCTTTTTCTTAATAGTTTGCACCTCTAACTATAAAGGGACTTCCACACTGTAAGGAATTATTTTGTAAAATTAGATTCCTGTTCCAGCACCTTTTAATCACAAACAAAAAGCAGAAAAGAGTCTGCAAAATTGCACATTGCCACGGATTACGTCAAAGTAAAGAAAAAAAGGCACTATTTTTGTATGAACAATGAACGTGTAGCTTAAAAAAATGTCATGGTGCTAGCTTTGGGAATGGACTCAAAGAAGAGGTTGAAAAGCACGTTTTTTTTTCTTTGAATGAATATGAAAACTTTCCGTTTTAAGGAAAGTGTGACTTTAAAAGAGGAAAATAAAGGATATGGGGGAGCTCCTGGCAGTGGCAATGTAAAGGGGGAAGTGTCACTGAGAGAAGATGTGGGCTGTGTTAGCATCTAGGCTAACAGCGAGTGCTAGCGGCTGCTCATCACTAGCTTGCCAGCGTATGCGGCAAGGGGGACCTGAGACCCCGTCCCCGCTACTCCCGTCCGTCTGAGGCCGCCGGAGACAGGGAGCAGTGTGGGGACACAAATGGGACACCATGGACCGCCTGGATTGGGACAGTAGTACAGTTCTGGGACAGTACTTCCGGTTTGCCATGGCTTTGCAGACTGCTCTGACAGGAAGTAACATGGCATGGACACAGAGCGAGTGGGATAACGATGATATTTTATTTTGTCTTTTTTTTTTCTGTTTTCTTTTCATATCAATGGTTCAATGAAAAAAAGGAAAACCCCGTCAGTTTCTGGTACCGTGACATTCCTGTTTTGCAAGTTAGGCATTTTTTGTTTCCATGGTTATTGTTCTAATGTTATTTTACAGTTCTAAAGAAAGGCACAAAATTTCAATTCAAAGGGAAAAAACAGCAATAATGTCAACTAACATTTTATTTTATTGTATATCAGTAGTATTCACATGCTTTTGCCTGAAAACAAATACTTGAATATATATATAAAAATATAGATATATAATTAGTTTCCAGGGACGTCGTGTTATTTTCCTTTAGTCTGAGCTGTATCTTGCGTAATGAGCCGCCAAGCTTTTTTGTTTGTTTGTTGAAATACAAATAAGGGCACTGTATAAAGGCATTATTTATTTTGTTATAAAAATATATTTGAAAAATTGGTCCAAATAATATACGTAGCACTGATGCTCAACTGACGAATTTATTTTGTATGATCTCTTTATTCCAATTGGAGTTGTAATGCTTTTTTGTAGATGCTTTGTACCAAAAATATTTCCTTTTATTCTTTTCATTTGCCATAGTTACTTTAAATTAATATTTTAACAGCAGCATAGCCTGGATTGCTTAGGCATGTTATGTCACAGAAATAGGCACATACTCTGAATACGCTGGTCTGCATGGATTTTCAGAAGCCTGTCAGGGTTATCTGTTAAAAGGAAAACATCCATAAGTGACTTTTTATTATTGGAAAATAACTGTTCAACATTGATTGTACTCAACCCACTATGTTTTGAAGCCACTTTAGTATTGATGGCGGGGGGAATGATCAGTCCTTCATTAAATCATGTCTTTGTAATTGTGCATGGTGTCCTATGATCTATGATAAGGAGCCTTTTTTGTTAATGTGCCAGTGCCATTGATTTTGTAGTGTATGATTGGGTCGTGTGGCCATAAATGTCTGGTCAGTTGTAGATTCAGGGTAGCTTCCATGCGACTTAAACTAGTCGTTGTGTGGACGCCCTAACTGGAGGTAACAATGCTACTATGACGCTAGTAACCATCAAAGGTCATCAAAAGGTCACTGTCACCATCACAGAGAGCGTATCATTGCTTAACTCCTCACTGTCCTCTCCCTCCCTCACTCTCTCTCTCTCTCTCTCTCTCTTTTTCTGTTTCACTCGCTCTCTATTCTCTCAACCCAGATTTGTCCTCTCTCTCTCTGTAACAGACAATTGCCCCAGATCTTATACAGTATCTGTATTTGCTTGGAGGGGTGGGGGTTGGGTGGTGGTTAGACTCCCAGTCACCCCTCCGCAATCTTCCAATCGTCCATCCATTATGTATTCGATGAAGGGCTACCATGCTGAACCATTTTTGAAGCAGTCAAAACACTCAGGAAAAAAATCTATGCTCTCTGAGGGAGATGTGGAGTAGTTGCTGAGTGTAAGTGATAATCCTGTAGTGGGAGGGCAGCTGAGGTTGTTACCCACACCTGGCCACAATGATATAGCTCTCCATGTGACAAACAACTGAAGCCCGTGTCAGAAACAAGGTCATTGTGTGTCACAGTGTAGTTTCCTCTATTGTGTAATGCATCACCCCATGAAATGGAGACTTAATGGATACTCACCATGCTGTGGTGAAGAGTCGAGCCAATACTTCATAACTTCTCTCCTCTACCCTCGACCGTCAGAGGGATTTCACTTAGCATCCTACGTCCTGTCTCTGATTATATTCCACTTCAGTTGTGCAACAAACCAGTGCAATTATTATTATTATTATTATTATTATTATTATTATTATTATTATTATTATTATTATTATTATTATTATTATTATTATCTGAGATTCCCCCAGATGGTAATCTTGTTTCCAGACAGTGACAATACAAGTTTTTATTTTCTATTTTATTCTATGTTTTCCTGCTAGGACTGCATTCATTCACTATTGTAATGTTCAAACAGGCTACTCTAGTGTTCTTTTGAATGGCGTGAAAGACAACCACTTCTTTTCGCTGAATATGAAGGGATATCTTGCCGAGCAATGGCGACTTTTTCTGTGTCAGTAGCTCACTCAGCCTGTGTGTATTTTATTGATTTAACCTCTGCACGCTAGAACGTCCGAAATGCACAATTCATGTACTTTCATTTTTAATATCAATAAAAAAACATTTTATCAAACATACAATGTCTCTAAAATGTATTTTAGCACTGTTTCACGCATGTGCTTTGAGTGTGTATGTGCAGAGTGCGTGTTCATGCATTTCTGTGTGTGAGCGAATGTGAGAATGAACTGAAGTATTAAGCTTAGGGGCCATTTTTGAAATCTTTTTATATCATTTAAACCTTATGTGCCCTGTAAATGATTTAGTACATCTCCCGGCCTTACAAAGAATCTCCCAGCTGCTTTTAGTACCCTCTCTCTTCCTCTCACCCATCCACTCTCTCTCTCTCTCTCTCTCTCTCTCTCTCTCTCTCTGCCTGTCTGCCTGTCTGTCTGTCTCTTTCTCTCTCCCTGTCTCTGTGATAGGACAAGGTTAACTCCTCAGTCCTCCCACACTAAACCTGACCAGGTCTCCCCGCCTCTCACTCACTCACCCATCCATCCATCCATCCCTCCATCCTCCAGTGGCTTGCTAACTGCTGGAGCAAGCTCCATTTCAGAGGCTAAGTTTAACAACCAACATGTCTCAAATTATCACAAGCATATTCTTAAAATGGCACGACCTTTTATTGTTGACGTGCATTCACATACCCACCCACACATCTCTGTTACTGGGCAGATTACAGTATGGTATCTTTGTTCCCAGAATGGAATATGTTTTATGGACGCTGGGGTTATCTTAGTGCAGCAAAGTTTTCTCGAGCCTCTCAGGGCTACTTTCTGTTGGTATCAAAGATTTTGAACTTGAGACTTGGAGAAGTCTCATTTTGTTTGGCTTTAGCATAAGATTCTGTCTTTTAGTGATGAGATGCACATGTGTTGCTTCTGGGAAAGGGGACTAGCTGGTAGGCTACCATTGTAGATGAGCCTCTGTCCTGTGTTTTATGGTCATAAACCGCTCAATTACATTTGCCTGTCTCATGAAACCTTATTGCCCCACTAAAGAGTCCATCCCCCTCCAAGAGAGAAAAACACTCAGCTGGAAGTGTATGTTGTCCAAAATAGCTCATTTATGAAGCATGACTGGTGGCAGCCTTGCACACACAAACATGCACACACTTGCATACACACACACATGCACATAAACACCACATCATCACTATCAGCGACTGGATTCTGCTTGCCTTCATTGACAAGTGCATTAGTGTGATTTCCACTGGCTTGGTGGAAATATTTACTATTGTTATCAGACCCCGGACATTATCAAGATCTGTAACTGGTTTACAGCCGTGTTGTGAAAGTCTAGTCCCTAATAAAACACTTATTCTCACAGGCTTCTTTTGTACAGCTAGTACTGGCAGGTGTGTGTGAGCTGCAGCACCAGGTCTGGGACTGTGTCTGCTCCCTGCAGGTGTTTATAGAGTATGTGCCTCCTCAGAGGTTGGGGATGAGATAAACTCCAGATCAGGGACTCTCTGGTCCTCAGGGCCCATCACGTCACCGCTGTGCCTGACAGGGCATGATTTGGCATGACATAAGTCAACCAAAACAAGCCAAACCCTGGCAGGATGTGCCAAGACTAAACAACTTGTTTTTCCGATGGCAGAACTTGGTATGTTCGTTAGATCTTATCGAGATCCTTTAAGCCGTAGGCTAATATCGCAGTGCTATGCAGTAATCTAAAAAAAAGCAGAGATTTCCAAATAGTTAAATCCATTTGACGGATACAAACAGATACAAACCGATCGGCTAATCTATTGTTGAATTAAAATGTATGAATTACTTATTTCTCTTAAAGACGCCAACAGAACTGAAACCGGATGTTATTATATATTTGTCTTGGGACTGCATCTAAATTTGGTTGGTGCATTTTTAACTCATTTGGCAAATTTCAATATATAATCTGACATCTAGATCTAAAATTTCTATAGCGTCATGTTGTGAAGACCAAAATAATAGAGAGAGTACAGAAATGCCCCCTCAACCTAAATTGGCGTATCCAAATAAACCAAAAACCCAAAACCCACCCATCCATCCCCATCGGAGAGGCCTCCTGAGCTGTGGAGGAGAGTGTAGATGTGGGTGGCACAGCTCTCCCAGGCCTGACATTGGAAACTGCCAAAGAGCACACTAGAGTTAGTTGTGGTTGGCCGGATGCACGGGATGCACGAAAGGCCAGGCCAACTATTGAGGCACAGGGTTTGGCAAGCCCAGACCATCACAGCCCAACGTGGCCACACAGGCCAATTAAGACAGGCCTTCTCCTCTCCTCTCCTCTCCTTTCCTCTCCTCTCCTCTCCTCTCCTCTGCTCCCTCGCACTCTCTCTCTCTCTCTCTCTCTGTCTTTATCTCTCACTTTCTCTCTTTTACTCCCTCTCTCTTTCTCTTAATCCTGACAAAGCATGCTCACACATTCCTCTTTTCCCTCTTTGCCTCTCTAATTGCTCTGGACTCAAAAGAGAGATGGAGAGAAGGGAATGAGAGAGATAGAAAGAAAAGAGGGAGTGAGAGTGAGAGAGATAGAGAGAGAGAGAGAGAGAGAGAGAGAGAGAGAGAGAAAGAATCAGAGGGGAAAGGGGGTCATACCACTGAACCTCGATGGCCAGGACAAACTGTACCAGCTCCCTAGAATAGTCAACCCTCCTGTGTGTGTGTGTGTGTGTGTGTGTGTGTGTGTGTGTGTGTGTGTGTGTGTGTGTGCGCGCGCGCGCGCGCTTTGCATTCAGCACTCTCCCTCTCATTATTTACAAAAAAACATGACGCTTCAACTGCTTTTCCCCCAAAGAGCTTGATTTCATAAGGTAAAATATATTTCTTGTATGGGCGCTGAGTGGGTTACCACAGAGCTCGAGCATAAAGAGGGGATTGTGTTTCTTCAGCGCCCCACAAAACTATCTAATTGTCAATTCCTAATCAACCTAATCAACCAGGAGGCTTTCCTAATTATGTAACCATAGTTTCTGACATATAAACAATGGAGTGGAAGTTTTAGTAGTTTTTGTGCGAAGTAAAATTGTGTGAGGAAAGGACGGGGTATTGCATTTTCTTCTTGACTAAATTTACTGTTGTTTATGTTGACTTGTTGCTTAGGGATGGTTAGTCATACTCATAATTCAATGTTAAATTCTATTTACTTCAAACACACGAATCCCCGTATTTAATTTGTTAAATAAAGGTTTTGAATTAAAGAACGAGGACGAGAGTGAGGATTGTCGGACAGAAAAAAACCCCAACTTGGACAAACAAAAACAACGAGACAATGTCAGTGTTTGTCTTAGGTCTATGTCTGATCCTCTCCTAAAAAGCATGAGAGGGATGCTTACAACCCACTCAGACACTAAACATAGAGCGCTGTGGATGCTACATTTGTAAAGTTTTGCAATTTTGCAATTTTGAGGCTTCTGGTGTCTTTGTCAACACATCATTGAAAGGTCAGGGATGGCAGAAACAGAGCGATGTGGATGTGACAAAGTGTGTGGGGTAGTATTCTGGAGGGCCAGAACCTGGGAAATGAGGCGGTTAAGCCATACAAAATCATAACAAAGAGGGAAGTGGTTTCCAGTGTGGT
This sequence comes from Hoplostethus mediterraneus, assembly GCA_034670385.1. NCBI lineage: Eukaryota > Metazoa > Chordata > Actinopteri > Trachichthyiformes > Trachichthyidae > Hoplostethus > Hoplostethus mediterraneus. The sequence continues at coordinate 14,282,752 of JAXDDW010000003.1, read as the reverse complement.
CACTGGGTCATTGCATGACAATTTCCTCTTACTGGAAAACAAGGGGGTCACAGCTTTACACTCAAATATACTCTGTGTGTGGTTCAGCGCCTTGCCTGGGCTATACTTATTCGCAGGGGTCAAATGTTACCCTATGTGGCCCCTCGGATTTAAGCCGAAGATCAGCCGAGGATTTTCACATGACAACTGAGTTTTCGAGAAAACATCAATCAACACTCCACATTTTTCCAGCTGTTGTGACCTCTATGACTATTGGCGTTTCTGAAATATTTATGGATGTTTCTAAGCCTTATTTTAATTGAACGTGTTGCAGGAAGAGTGAAGTTCACGGGGGTGGCAGTAAATGTTTAAAAGCACACACACTGCACTTAATTAAACAAGGAGGTCAGCATCTTGTAACGTTTACGGTTTCTCAGTTTTTTAGCTTTAACATTATCCAGGTGGGTCCTTAGTTCACTCTCTCAGGGCATCCATCATTATTGCACGTCAGTGTCACTACGTTGAGGTCACCAGGGCACTACCTGGAACTACCCAAACACACACACACACACACACACACACACACATACACACAGGCACACACACACAGGCACTGTTTTCCTGCCATGCTCCATCAGGCACCTAAGAGGCGAGACAAGTACTGTGGCAAATGCACACATTATACTGCACCCACACACACTCACACACACCCCCACACACACACACACACGCTATTAACTGAAGTGATCAAAAAAAGAAAGAATCTAAACCTCAAGGCCAAAGGACGAGACAGAAAATCAGCGATGTTGGCAGTTCTGGAGGTGGTAGCGGCTGGTGTAGAGAGCGCGTAGAGGCTGGTATAAAGCAGGCTGCACAATAACCAGGGACACTCCCCTCTATGTTTGAACAACATATAATTACAGATCAGGATAGGAGAGCCCATTCTGAGGGGAAAATAGCAATCTCTCTTAATTACAAGGCAGTCCATGATCCATACCTATCCGTCACTTCAAATAACTCTGTTGGACGACTGTTGGAGTCGCTGGCAATATCACTTCTGTTCAGATAGAGATAAACAACACAACAGCACTAAAAAAAGCAACCAAAGTAAAAGGAAATACATAGACAGGAAAGTAAAACCAGTCTTTCTAAAAACTCACCAGAAAGGCTGTCAATTCTTGCAACGTTGTAAACACTTAAACAGTAAGAATTTGCAATAACACTGTTTGAAAAAGCAGACATGGAAATAACAGCTTCCGCTAACTTCTGCTCTTGCAACTTTTATGCATTTATAAAAACCATATGCAGTTCCCCATGGATGGTATGATGTGAACTTGAATGACAAGTGTTGAGTTGGACTTTTGTTCAAGAATTGAGCCCGGGCCAGGCTGTGTGACCAGCTGTCATGCTCACACGTGCACACACACACACACACACACACACACACACAAATGCACGTGCATGCAGACACACACACACACACACACAGTCCCCAGTGTCAGTGCACAGCCATGGTGGAGGTTCGTCTTTCCCCAGCCAGATGAGCATGCTAGTTATCTTCCCCACATAAACAAGATAAGCCCCGTTTATTTGGCCCTTGCCAGGACCCAGGGGTTACAGAGTTCTTTTCTTAAATTGCTTTTCTGTCTTTCTCTCCTTGAACTTTTCCTCTCTTTTTCTACAACTCCCGTTTTCTGTGTTGTACAGACGTCTACAGTTTTAAAGCGGACACACAAAAGAACCAGTGAGATTTATCTCCTGATTCACAATAAAATTATCATCAGGTAATAAAATTTGTATGATTCTCTGGTCACTGTGAAATATTTTCTACATGATTAAATTTCCGTTTATCCTGAAAACAACCATGTTTTATGGTAATGACACACATGTCAGAGATCAATCATCATTCACACACACACACACACACACACACACACAGACTCTCGCAGACAAAAACACAACTGAAGAGTACAAATATTTGTGGGGAAATTGCTCGAGAAGGACATTGCAACTGTGCCATTTGGCTGCTCTAAACCATTGTCTGTTGAGACATGCCATGGAAGCTGGCAGAAGTTGTTTATTTCTGCTGTGCCATCCTGCAGCCGAAGACTGTCAATTTCATTCTCATGCTTCAGTAACGCGGATGGGAAGACCTCCAAAAAAGCCTCCACTGAAAGCGTACGTATATATATATATATATATATATATGTGCGTACGTGCATGCATGTTTGTCTGTGTGTGCACTTAAGTATAGTGGCAGTGCCAACAGTCTGGCACACAAGTGATGACAAAGTTTTCCTTTTCTCTGAGAAACTCACACACACCCCATGTAAACATGCACGTATCCACGCATGCACGGACACACACGTGCACAAATGCACATACACACATATATGCACATGTATACATTCACACATGCATGCATATGTATGCACGTGCACGCGCGCATGCACACATGCACACATATACACTTAGACACACACATAGACACACACACACACACACACACATATGCACAAGGAGCCCTGCTAATGATGGGTGGCAGTATGATGTTTGTGTGTGTTCCAAAAGAATTGGCATTACTAGAAGGGCCAAATCAGCAGCCAACTGCAGCAGGCTATTAACAAAACTGTTTCTTTGTTTGCTTTTTTCCTGTTTTTTCTTGAGAGGCGCCAAGCAATTAATGGTCTGCCTATGGGAGACCAGTAAACTGTGCCACAGTGGAGAACATACTCACTGACAAACAATGATGCAAGAGACAACTGAAAAGAATAGCTGATATTATGACTGGCCAGCGTTCATAATTTTGATCTTTATAATGGGACGCATGAAAGAAAGACCATATTTTGGGGCCAGCTGACATCCAGAATGGCTAGTCGCGGTTTTGACCACCATGACCAGTGTTACCAAGTTCAAAGCCTCCAGCCATGTAGGAGGATGAGAAACAGGATGGTGTCTGTGGTCTGTGTGTGTGTGTGAGTGTGTGCAAGTGTGTGTGTGTATATGTGTGTGTGTGTGTGTTGCTGAATTAATCCCCCTTAACACTTGAGAGAAAAAGAGACAAATGGGAGCAGACAGTTCCTTGGCCAGGTCTGTCTTGAAAAATAATGATTTTTAATCTTAACAGGGATAGAAAAAAAAAAGTTATATATTAAATATATTATGTGTTAAATGAAATAAGTAAAAAGACTCAGGGAGAGTGAGTGAGAAACACAGAGAGGGAGGAAAATGTGATTTGTCCACGGCTGTGAGGTGGTTAAAAGACAGCATGAGAATGTAAACTTCTGTTGAAGAAGTCAAGGCTAAAAACCCATTTATTCTCTTTGACCACACATAGTCTTGAGGGAGTGGCTCAGTAGACCAGTTAGCTCACCCTATAGCTCAGGGTCCTGCCGATGGATACTAGCATCCTGCCTACATGTCCTAGTCTCCAGGTCTAGCTGCTCCTGTCCACTGACGCTGGTCATGTTTGTCTGTGTGAGTGAGAGTGTGTGTATGGGTGTGTGTGGGTGTGTCTCCTATCTGTTCCAGGCTGCAGCTCGGCAGAGTCCTAGGACGATGCTGACCGAGCTGGTGTTGACAATGGCGTTCTCCTCTCTGGGCAGAGTTGGCGTCTGCGTGGTCCCCCCCACTCCTATGATGCTGACTGAGCTGCTGTTTGCTGTGATGCCCCACATCAGATCTGGATATCCCACCCAAATAAACTTTTATGCACTCTGTATGCGCTGCTTGCCCAAACTCGGCATCTACTACACGCCCGACCGTCCTGCTGGGGGGATCCCTCTCCGAGTTTCCCCTCCTGAGGTTTCTTCCATTTTTTCCTGAAAGGTTTTGCGGGAGTTTTTCCTCGTCCTCTGTGAGGGTCCAAGGCTGGGCGAGGTTGTGTACTAACCATTTATTGTTTCACACGCTGGGCACTGTGAAGCCCTTTGAGACTGTAACGGTGATTTGATTCCAAGAACTTTCATCTACTGTAAACTCTACCACTCTCCGATTAGCAATGCTTGATAGACCAGGAGGGAAAGAAGACATTTTATTACCACTCTCCTCCACATATCCTTTCATGGATCTATCCATTCTATATCTCTATATGATTATTTCTAATTATTTATATATATATATATATATATATATATATATAATTAATGGGAAAATACACCAAACATGAATTTGGACCGTTTGTGTTTGATTTCTTGTTCTGAGCCTCTCCCAAGACTAGAGACATGTGCTAGTGCTTGTAAATGTAGGCTTATTCTACTGTTGAACTCATTCTAAGTTGCTCTGGATAAGAGTGTGTAAGAGTGTGTAAATGTATTATCTTGGTGATCCCATCAAGGGAGAAATCCTGGAGGTCCACTACTGACAGTGAATGGGTGACCAATTTTGAATTACTCATTGACAATCAACACTTAAAGCTTGTTTATGATGTTAAAGCTCTGAAAAAGTGTTTGCTCTCCTGAACTCTTTCCTCTTTGAAGATCCTAGACGCTTGTTTCTGTTTCTGAGCTTTGGCTGAAAATTCCCAAACATTGATTGAACTGTTTGAGACTGTAGGAAAGAAACATTATATATATTTGTACTGTGGATAAACTAGTATATACAGTTTGTGGTGATCATATTGACATTGCTACCAAAGGCCAGCACTGTACTCAGTAACAAGAGATTACCATTAGGATGTATATGAGACTGGCCAGGTGTTGGGTTTGTGTGTGTGTGTGTGTGTGTGTGTGTGTGTGTGTGTGTGTGTGCGTCATGTGGCTAATGCCTGTGTTCAGCTTGCCCTCCTTTTGATCTGCCCACATCTGATTGGTGAGCGCAGAGGGCAATGGCATGTGAGCCAGTGACCACACCGGACGCTAGCCCACGGGTCAATATTGACACCTGCCTCATCCTAAGGTACAAAAATCACTTCGACTGGCTGCCAACATGGAAAAAAGCCAGATGAGACGATTAGATAAATAGGGAAAGCGCGCAATAAGGATTAATGTTCAACCAGATAATGTTGAATCAGACAGGATGTGGCTCGGCCGTAAACGCGTCAAGAAGTGAGATAGCGATTTTGAATGTGAAAGTGACCAGAGAATTTATAGTCTCATTTGATTTCATTTATATGATTCAACTGCATGATGAGTCTTGGCGCTTAAGAGCGATCAAGTGTGAAGTGCATGCGTGTGCGCGTGTGCGCGTACTCGCATTCATGTGTCCACGCTGTGTATGTTCCCTGAATGCCTGAGACAGGTAACCAGGTATTATCCAGTGGCTTGCTCCCCAGACAGACTCTGTGCGTACGCAGTGTGCCAGGCTAGTAATTGTGGGCTCGGAGAGAGAGAGGCTATACCATGTTAGCCTTATTATTATCATTAAAGCGAGAGTTAGCCTGCTGTCTAAGGCCAGGTCCAACAGGGAGATGTTACCCCCCAGACAAACTAATGCTTACACATGTGTGCTCACTGAATCAACCACTGCCTGGTAGCAATTACCGCCTGGCCATCATTGCAAATAACAATTTGTCTTTATTTGACCTTGGTGCTAAAGCAGAATTTGAAAGATTGAAAAGAAAAGGCAGGGCTAATAGTTCCAGGTTTGGTGCTGACCCGTGTCTCTTGTGACACCGCCTCACGTCTTAATTAATAACATGTCAGTTTTCAAGCCCCGTAGGCTTGGCCACCTGCAACCCTCAGTCCAATTAACAACGAGACCTGCTCAGCTCCCAGTGCCGAGAGCCGACTGTGGGTTTCTGTTTGTGGCAAACTGTACCTGTACGCCAGGCTCTGGACTCTTTTAACACCTGTAACTGCTCTGACAGCTGCCCAGCTCTAATATCAGTGTATTGAGAGAGAGAGAGAAAGAGAAAGAGAGAGAGGCAGAGAGAGAGGGAGAGGGAGAGAGAGGGGGAGAGTTTAGTTCTTAAAGGAGACAGACAGTCCCAGCTGTGCACCAGTTGACGGTAAATATCATTTATTTTGACCTGACAAAGCCCCAAGCATTACCGTAGCCCTGACCTCAGTGTACATACTGTATATAAATGCTGGCCAACATGAAGGAAGAATGAAGGGGAAATTTTGAAATGATGATTTTTGGCACAATTGTTATTTAATTGTGCCAAAAATCATCATTTCAAAAATGAAACCGAAAACATTCTCTAGTATCTCTCACTCTCACTCTTATGTGCAATAGTTCGCTCGCTTTCCTTAGAAAACAAAGAGAAGCTGTCACTCTTAGAATTATGTATCTTTCACAAGTCAGGAGGGAGACAGCGTTCTCGCCACGGACTGGCAAACCAAACAAAAGAGTGAGCAAAACAGCTCCGGAGAACGGACAAAGTTTTATCAATAAAGATGTTCTTTCTGAGAAAATAATCACGGCGGCCAAGCAAAACACCCCGCAAGATTCAGAGTTGTTGTCGTCGTCTCAGGGTCTCGCCAGCAGACGCTCCTTTTGGGAAACTGTGCTGCGGCGGGGACAGGGATGACGCCACGGGGGCTTTTTTTTTTCTCCACTCATCTCCTCCCCCACCTGTCCCAGTCCACATTCCCGGAGCATCACCTGCTCCTCTGTTTCCCCATAGGGAGAATCCAGAAGCTCGGAGGGTCCCGGGCCTTCCAGCTGTCTGATAATAAGGGTCGGCTCCCACGTGTCATCGGTGTAGGGGTTGAACCTAGATGTAATGGGGGATGGGTGAGGGGGGCGCGTGTGGAAAAACAGGCAGATTATTATCTACTGTATATACACCACATATGTCACTCCTGCCCTGGGTGAAGTTATCTGAAAGTGAATCTTAAACATCTTGAAAACCCATGAAAACAACACTTTGGAGGAAAATAACACTCATCACCCAGGGGTGTCACTTTTTTTCCTCAAATGTTGCTTGTCCCCTAATGCAACCTCTGAAGAAGAGCCTCCTCCCCCTCATCCTCCTTTAGAGAGTGAAACATGCAAGAAAAAAAAGTGATACCCCTGATTTTATCGTGGCATTTTCATCATCTGTGAGAATTTCAATGTGTTTTCCAGGTGCTAAAGGTGCAGATGCAATGCAAGCTCATGTTTTAGATGAGAACAAAAATCACAGTAATGGAAAGTTGTGGTGAAAAATCCCCTGAGGGATGAACAGGAATGACATAGGACCTGCGTCTAAAAGCATTGGTGTTGTTCTTTAAGAGAGGAATGGAAAGAATTTTGATTTCTTCAATTTATTAATAGCACATGGCAAACAAGTGGTGTGTATGAGTGTGTGTTGGGGGGAGGCGGGGTTGGGGTGGGGGGTGGAGAGAAAGAGTTTTTCCCAACAGGTGCCAAGCATAACAGAGGAGACGAGAAAAACATGGTGGGGTTAGCTCACAGCCGGGTTTCCCGCTCACGCAGTGTCACAAACAAAAACGGGACGGTGCGTAAGTTTGAGCGTGCCTGTGTGAATTTGTGACTATGTGCGATGTTATGTGTGTGTGTGTGTGTGTGTGTGTGTGTGTGTGTGTGTGTTTGATAGATGGTGCGCCTGAGAGGATGCACATCTGGGTGTGTGTGTGCATATGTCAGTGTCTACGTATGCAGTCGCATGTGTGTATTGAGCAAGCAGTACTGGGAAATGAATGAGGTATGTGTAATGGCTTACTGCTCTGCTATGTTCATTACAGCGTGTGTGTGTGTGTGTGTGTGTGTGTGTGTGTGTGTGTGTGTGTGTTTGCTTTCGCTTACACATAAATTCCTAGGAAACAGTAGGAAAGTGTTCCCTGAGCGTTTTCCTTGTGAACTGTCAGTGTAACATCACTGACAGTAATACATGAGACAGATGCTGACACTGCAGCGGAGCACCCCGCATGTGTTCGGCTTGATCGATAGATCGTCTTTCTCACTTCTCTGCTGCCTCTGCGGAATATGAATTTTGGGACGTATATTTTCTGCGGTGAAAATATAGCGCACCCTTTCAAAATACGGTGCGGTCACAGTGTCACGCGAGAGCACCATACATACTGTGTGTGGGCCATTTTTCCAATATTCAAGCGATGCATATAAAGGCTGCCTGAGTAATTCTAGACGGCCCTTTACATGCACGTCTGGATCGAGAAAGCTCTGCATTAACCCGTTTTCCCGCTCCTCATATATCACTTGACTCCCATCCTAGTATTCTTTCACACGTAATCATTAAGTGATTGCTTCTCTCTGGGTTACCGAGGTAATTGTGATATATCTTCCACATGCACTATATGGAAACACCGCGGCAAAACAATGTATAAAGTGTAATTCATAACAGAGTCAGATTTTCCCCACCGGATTAAGTGGATATAAATAAGAGATCCTAATGCACTGTGACACATTTGGCAAGGCCCGCTACATATACAACACATATATTTCACCAGAATGTGCTGAGAGGCTCTCTGTCAAACCCCCCTCCCCCCCCGCATACTGATCTGTATGGTCCTTGTTAGTAAAGCCATTATGTTGTTTTCCATATGATGCCGTACTAAGATATACACCCTTGGCTGTCCTCATGTGGCTGGGCTGGGCCGGCTGACCCCTAGCCCAGTTTACTGGGAGTTTCACTTCTACAGCCACTTCCACCAGTTCCCCCCCGAAAAACTGTCCAAAACAGACGGGAGACCAGCTGCGATTTAGAACAGCCACTTGTCTGACAGCACACACACTGTATATCACAGCGGGGTGGAAATGTACAACACGACCCGAGACATCAATAATGAAATAAAGTCCTGTTGATGTGTTGAACAGGTCATACAGAGTGGAGAACTTCGGGAGACACTTTGTTCTGCAGTTTGCTGTCGATGACACGGAGGGCGTCGGGTCATCTAGGCGAGGCTTTGAATGGATTCTGAAATTTTTTTTTTTTTTCGTGCAAATTGAGATTTGGCACCGTGACTTGCATGAAAGAACTTGCGCTGCCTTATCTGATGTTGTTGCTGACAGCAAATTCTTGTTAACCGGCCTAAACTTATGAGTAAATATTTCAGTTACAGAAGCTATTTCCCTCCCCTTTCTTTCTGAGGGCCAGCAGACGGCCAGTGGGGGGTGTGTGTGTGTGTGTGTGTGTGTGTGTGTGTGTGTGTGTGTGTGTGTGTGTGTGTGTGTGTGTGTGTGTGTGTGTGTTTTGGGGAAGAGAGTTGCAAATAGTCCTGACCCCAGGCATGGAATTCCAGGCCCAGCATTCTACGAACATGCCCAGCCCAAAGAGCAGGCGAGCCCCAAACCCCCTGGGCCACTTCAGCCTTAAACAACATGTCTGCAACACACACACACACACACACACACATAGACACATGCACACACACAAAGCAGACAGTCCCCTACCCCCTTCCTTTTGTTGTTGATTTCTCTTCTCCCTTCCTCACAATGGAAAGGCATCTCCACTCTCTAAGAGGCCACAATGAGAACTTTTCTCACCAGCGGAACAATAAACAGACTCTACACCGGCCATGCCCTACCTTGGACTTTAGTCGGCAAACTGATTTTAGATAGGGGTAGATAAGAACGATTTGTACGCCCGGCAAGAGTAGCAGAAACACCCAAACGCTCCCTTTCTCTCAAACACACTCTTTGATAAAGCCACGCATGGGCTGGCCCGATCAGCACCCGTCTCCCGGGGCAGGGACCATCACTGAGGCCTCAGCGGCATCGGGGCGGCCGGTGAGCTGCCGTCGATACAAAGGTCCTTTGAGTGTGTGTGCATTGTCTCCTCCCCAGCCCGTTCTCTATGATTAGTCAGCAATCTGCTATCATACAGGGCCCTGGCCTACTTCTGCACAGGAATTCGACCTATGACATCAGTCTGCTGCAAAGAGGCCAAAGTCTGCCCGGCCTCGGGCCCTATAAAGCCCCAAGGTCTTTTAAAGTCCGGGTGGCATGCTTTGAAGACTTTTGCAGTTGTGAGTTTCCTATATAAGTGACCTCTCGTTTCTCTCGTTCCTTAACACACACAAAAGGCCCACCGGTGACACAAAGGTGTGCACATACACATACGCTCATACACAGGCACACACACACACACACACACACACACAGGGGAATGCGTACACAAACACACAGTTGTGGATGCACACATAAACAGCACACACACATATACATAGACGTGGGTGCATATATACGCGTGCACGTGAACACACACACACAAACACACACACAGGGGAATGCGTACACACACAGTTGTGGATGCACACATAAACAGCACACACACATATACATAGACGTGGGTGCATATATACGCGTGCACGTGAACACACACACACACACACACACAGAAAGGGGAACGCGTACACACACGCAATTGTGGATGCACACATAACAACAACAGCGCACACACATACATAGACGTGGGTGCATATATACGCGTGCATGTGAACACACACTCACACACACAGAAAGGGGAATGCGTACACACACACACAGTTGTGGATGCACACATAAACAGCACACACACACATACATAGACGTGGGTGCATATATACGCGTGCACGTGAACACACACACACACACAGAAAGGGGAATGCGTACACACACACAGTTGTGGATGCACACATAAACAGCAGACACACACATATATAGACGTGGGTGCATATATACGCGTGCACGTGAACACACACACACACACACAGAAAGGGGAATGCGTACACACACACAGTTGTGGATGCACACATAAACAGCACACACACACACACACACACACACACACACACAGACATGGGTGCACATATAGGCGTGCACGTGAACACACACACACACACACAAACACACACAGGGGAATGCGTACACACACAGTTGTGGATGCGCACACACACACACACACACACACACACACAGAGATGAAAAAGAAACTGATGGAGGAGGGGTCTGAGAGAAGGAAAACAGAAAACGTGAGAACAGAAGTGGAGAAGAAAGACTGATTAATCCTCCCTTTGGTGGTTCTCAAGACTTTTGATTGGACCGCTGCTCTCTCTCTCTCTCTCTCTCTCTCTCTCTCTCTCTCTGTCTATCTTTCTGTGCGGCGGTTTGATGTTACATTCTTTCTTTCTTATCAATAGCACCTTTGCATCAATTACCCAACAAAAACATCCTTCAGAGGGAAGGGGATGGGGGAGTGCAGCGGGATGGCTGGGGGGGGAGGTGGGGGGTTCTGTGAGGAGTGTGGGAGACAACCTCCTTGTAGCGCATTCCAAGCTTTTGTCATCCCTGGGAATTTGTTTCCTGTCAACGTCTTAAGCCAATAGATAATACGTTATCAGGGATGAGTGGAGCCTCCCCCCTGGTGAGAGCAGAAAATATATATGAGGAAATAGCTTTTAAGTGAGATGTCTGCTTCGGTGATGAATGCTCGCTGGTTTTTGTCCGTGGCGGTAATCATTAAAACAGAATTGGTAGAGTCGTGATATATAGCATGGGAGAGCAGAGGAGAGGAGAGATTGAGTGGTCCTCTTGGGACCCCCGGAAAATAATTATCAGGAAACTTGATAAAGTCAAGAGGCTGCCAGGTTCTTACTAGAAGCGACATAAAAGATGTTTACAGATTTCTCTCTAATATGGATGTTTTGGGGTATTATTTCATAGCTATTTGGCCTAATTTACGAGGTGCTCCACACATGAGCTCGTTCAGTTTTACGGCCCTGTGTTTCCCCGTGTCTGCAAAGAGATGTGTGTGCCCTCTAGACGGCCGGCCTGGGGCCAGTAAACCTCTCTCTGTACAGGCAACCGCAACCATTCTCTCGAAATTACATCACTTTTCCAAAACCCCACCAGAGAAAACCTTCGCTCAGCTGCTGCTGGATTCACCTCTCCTTTTTTTTTTTTTTTTTTTTTTTACCTCTCGTTTCTTTGCGCCTCTTTCTCCATCCCTTTCTCTTTTCGCCATTTCAACATGAAGTCTCATTCTCTCTCACTTCTTACTCGTGACCTTAACACCTAGCTCAGTGGCTTGTAGGAATTTCTGGGGTTAGGACTCCTCTTTTATTTTATTCTTGCTTCTTTTAAATCTAAGCTTATTTTGGAGAGGCCCAAACTTCACATTGTGCTCATGCCCTCTCTTTTTCATCCCTCTCCATCTATGAGCCCTTTATGGAAGGAAGTGACTGTGGGTGAGTGGTATGTCTGCAGAGTAAACAATGGCTAGCAGAGGCCTGGGCCGGGCTTATCAGGTCATGTCTGTCTGATTGACCCTCCGCTCCCTTTTTGTTTAGACGTCCTGACAGGCGGGTCACCACTCCACATCCTCCTCCGCCTCCATTGCATTATTCCCACACCTTCGTGTTGTAAAAGTGAAAGGCCATGTTTTACTTCCTTACTTGGAGGGCAAACAAGCAGCCGGAGGTGCATTTAGGGAAACCAAACACAGCATAAAGGACTGGGGCCGCCACCTGAGACGTTGCGGGTCACGATGCGGGGTCCTCTGATATGTGGCTGATTCTTCGCCGACGGTGGGAAAAGGTATATGCACGTTGCGCGCTGTTGACAAATATTTACAGCTCGACAACAGGAGGAATGCAGAGGGACGTCTCCATTTGAGGTTACTGCCCACCCTTCCTCCTCCTCCTCCTCCTCTGTGTGTGGTACTGCTGTCTTCTGCAACTGTTCCCAGGTCTGTCTGAGGCTGCTGTGGCCTGTCAGCCTGTCAGCTTTGGTCTCCCAGAGTCTTCCTTAAATGCCACACGCTTTGTTTTCATTGAGGAGGGGTGTAGAATGCGTGTGATCTCTTGTCGGCCTCCCTCTCATCCATCTTTGCCAGGGGCCGAGGGGGTAAAGGGGGGTTCAGGCGGGGGCAAGGGGCAGGGTCACACAGGGGGAAGAGCAGGGTCAGAGGTTAAGCTGGGTTACCCCCAGCCTCTGCGCTGGAGAGGAGTGGACCTGAAGAGAGACCTACCAGACAGACACACACACACACACACACACACACACACACATGGACGCACACACTTTTCTGCCCACTAGTAATAAAGCCACTGACATTTTGCTCATGTCTGCAACACTGCCGTTATTCATGCAGAGTGTGGCTTGTTATTGAGTGCAGATGTGGGGCTGTAATGAGCTCTGGCAGTGACTATCCAGTGATGAACAGAGGACTGTGCTGTGCCCAGACATGGAGAGAAGGGAGAAAGAGATGGATGAAGAGAGAGAAATGGATGAAGTGAATGAAATGTGTCTGTTGTGTAAGGACCGGGAGAGTTGAGGCACCGTGTAGGGTTCTCTCGCAGGTGCAGAAAATGTTGTTTACCTGTCCTCGCTGCTGCGGATCCTCTCGGTCACCTGCGGGCTCTCAAAGGAGCAGTGTGCTGCTGTGACGGCTCGCTGAAAGACTGGAGCGACTACACCTACTGCTGCACTACCAGTCTAAAACGATAGCCTGGGGGGATGTGTAGGCACAGTCATTTAAATTAATCCACAGTAATCATGAGGGAATCATCGTAAGTGATCAACCATACTAAACGATTGCTAATAAAGCAACGTTTGTACTGTGATTCACAGCGAAGTCTTGAGAGGACTAAGCCAGATAAACAGAATGAGAGCGAGGAGAGGGACTGGGGCGCTGGGTGGAAAAACCGAGGAGAGAAAGATGGAAAGTGCAAAAGAAGGAAAATCAATCCTGTGAGAGCTCATTGTGACAAGATAGTCTGTTCCTCGGGACAGATGTAGACCAGATTGGAGTGGTTTCAGTGAGCACTGGTCAACGCTGGTTGGAGCCTTTCTAGGTATTACCCAATCTACTACGAAAGCCGGTTACAAGTTGTAGGGTTCAAAGCTCACTTATCATGTAACCTACCTGACACGCGTCAGCCAGGGTGCATTGTGACTGTGCTGAACAGTTTAATGTTTTCTTGTGAGCATTGTCGAAAGCTTTACCGGGCTTACGGAGGGGTACACGAGGCATTTTTGCAAAATAATGATATCCTCTTTTTCACTGTGGAAATGCACTTTTAACTGAGAGGTCAGCAAAGCTTAGGTCTTGCAGAATTTCCTGAGAATGAGACTATTGAGCAATTGACACAGTAGGCAAAGGAAAAATGTTTCACTTCCCTACCAGCTATCAACCCAGTGCTCCAATGATGCAACTAATGAGGCTAAAGATAACATCCAGTGATCCATCATGTGAGATGATGATATATAGCAGCCACTTCTAGTGAAATCCACTCTCGGTTTTTGGACCGTAAACTGTAGCTTTTGTACAAACGGTTAATAAAGCTCATAGCCACTCATTTGAGTTTAATATGATGACATTTTCACAGAATACGCTACAATCTGTGCTTGGCTTTATATTCTCTAATCTTAAAACTCGGACGGTCAGTGGCTGGATAAAGGCCAATAGGAAAAGAGTTTTGGGCACCAACCTTGACCCGTTTTTGTGCTAGTTAAACAGAAAGCTAGAATAGACTGGGGTTCAGTCCAAATATCTTATCTCATGTAGACCATTGCACCAACTGTCCGACTGAAAAACCTACAGACGCCAAGTAATTGCACAGGTTATTGCTTAGCACAGTACACAACATTTGACACAGTTTACGGAAGATTTCATATAATGATCAGTATTGTGAACTACGGGGAACTTTTGATGATGTTGTGAGAAAGATTTTGCATGTGAACCTTTAGGCCTGATATACATCTGAATCCATCGGTCTCTTGCGGATGCAGCTCTTCTCTCAAATAGATTTAGGGTCACTTTTGATTTATGGAGTCATTACACGTTGTGACTCTGAATGTAGCGAGGTGTCCCGGTTGCAGATCAGTGGTGACGATAAGAGGGTGAGGGAGGCTCCAGCAGCTTATCCATTAACAGTCAGTGCACTTGTCTGAGCCTCTGTCCATGGTCCTGAACCACGCATCTACACCCATAGACCTAGAGCAAGTAGAAGAGACTGACCAGGCTTTCCTGGGACCCACTACCCAAAAAGAGGTGGAGGTCAAAGAAAGCAACAGCCCGTAATCTGAGAGAGTCAAAATTTCTCACGCTCACTCGCGTTCGCATCTGAATCATTTATTAGTCACTTTTTGAGATGATGCACAGCCACGTCAGATCAATCAAGTCAGTTGTTCAGAATATATATAACTCAGATATTGTGCCAAATGATACCAGCGAAAGTTGTGAACCACCTGTGACTCATTTACTACACAAAATACTTCTGAGGACGAAAGTGAGGCAAGAATAGACTTGCTGCGACAGAGCCGCTCTACCTGAGAACGGTCTCCGGGGTGAAGCGCCACAGTTTAACATCTCATGAAACATTTAAACACAATTAAAAGTTAAGAAAGTGAAAAGTTAAAATTTGGACGTAAACAAAGCCGGCTATCTGCCAGACGACTTCCTACCGCCTCGCGTTCCCTCCTTTCCCCTTACTTAATCATGCTATCCCCCCTTTTCTCCCGACCTTCTCTTGCTTCTCTCCTGAGATGTCAGCGGAGAGAGAGTGTGCTGGGAGGAACAGAGCACTCGCTTCAAATGGCGTCCGCTCACATTATGCATGAGGAGATGTCCTCTGCAGATAAGACAACAGGAAGCGTTTGAACCTACAAAACATCCTGCTGAAAATTAAATGATGTAAGTACGTTGCCTCGCCGGCCCTTTTTCCGCACGTGTGTCTGACTAATACAAGTACAACTGTTACTGTTACTGAGCCACAGTCTTGTTCAGTCATCAGTTCATTAGTTGTTCGCAGTTTTATCAGAGTGGCGATGTTAACGGGGCGCCGCTGACGAGCTGCGGATGTGCGTATGTGTGTTACTCACCTGAAGCCACAGACCGTTAAACGCAGTGGGATCCCGCAGTGCGCTCCCGACCTTCCACCCTAATAATGTCCACCTCACACATACACACACTCATGCCTCGTGTCTCACACCTCACGTGCACACACACACACACACACACTACAATCCAAATCACCACTGTCGGCCGTCCATATTATCTGATAACTACTGAGTGACAAACAACCGGACAAATGAATGAATGATGAATGAATCGATGGATCAATGAATCACTCAGTTTGTGAATTTATCAAGGAGTGGATGAAGAACTGATCTCTAATCTGTTACACTGTTCTTCTGTCCACCCGTTACTGTAGTGTCTGCATGATGATGTGATGATGATGTGATGATGATGTGATGATGATGTGATGATGTGCCCTGTAGATAGGTGAGGATGGGAGGGAGCCGCGGGATGTCCCTCTCTTTGCAGTAACTTGTGTTGCACGTCTTATCTGCAACCCTCCCTCCACTGTCTCCCCCTCTCACTTGTTCACTATCTTCCTCCGTTGCGTTCTTTTTCTCTATTTCTCTCCTTTAGTCTTCTGTGTATCTCAAGCACAGGCATATGAACACACACACACACACACACACACACACACACACACACACACACAAAGAAACAAGAACTTGCATGAAGTAGAGTTTTCCAGCAGGAGCTCAATTTGTGCTGAGGCTCACTTACACTGTTATATTGGTCCAGTATGATCTCAGCTCAGACTGAGGCTAAATGACACACACACACACACACACACACACACACACACACACACACACACACACACACATTCACGTTAACCTACAATACACATACAAAACATGCACACATTCCCACACACACACAGCCCCCACACCCCACCCACGCACACATTTTCCCCTGGAACATCCAAACCCTACTACTTCTGAACCCGAACTAGTCAGAGCCCGTTCTGAATTCAGAGGATTTTAGTGGCCCGTCAAGAGCAACGCAGCGGGGCTACTGCCGCTCAGCATTGACCCCTTCAATAGCCCAAGTTCCGGCTTGCTCTGGCTGGTCACCGATTAACCAGAGACTTGATAAGATCTGTTGGCTGAGCTGATAAGGCTGATGGAGTTAAACACAAGGGGAGATCATTGACACTCGCACAGCATTATGAAACAGTAATACCTCAGCAGCGATCAGTGGAAACACATAGTTAGCTCTCTCGTTTTTCGCAGAAGTAGAAAGTTGACCAATTGATTCTGTCTGTCAGACGTGCTTCCGTACCATTGGTCTGCCCTTTTGACCCCGTGACCTTTAGCGGGATATGACTGGTACCTGGTATTATAAGTGACTTTCCAGTTCTGCAAATTCTAGAAGTTGCATGTTGCAGGATATGAGACAACACGGGGGGGCGGATGCTGTGTTGTTATATAACATGAGTCACTTTTCAGAAATGATTTTACTGACGTGGAGTTTAAAATGTCATTGTATCATTTGGAAGTGGAGAAAACGTAGACCGCAGACAAAAGTGGAAATTGCTAATAAACACAGTCATCATGGTATCAACGTGCTGTAAAATATTTTGAATCATGAAATATCAATTAATATAAATATAGTATGAATGAATCATATTTTTATTGTTATAACAGAGCTAGAGGGGTGCGTCCACTTTCCCATTACCCATGAACATGACACGTATCTCAGTTTTATTGAAAAATATTTCAGTTCAAGCGAAAGATTTATGGCTATATTACCTCTTGATACTGCTCAGTGGGTGTTCAGGAAGCAATAATCTTTATAGCAATCTCACTTCAATCAATCAACAGCTACTCTAAACACTTTGATGCCACATAAATCATATCTAACCAGTTTAGACAAGATGTTATACCACTTCATCGGCATTCATGTTGTTCCAAAGAACTCTCTTTGTGCTAATCCCTGAACAGACCGGCCAAGATAGAAAAATACAGATCTACATCCAAGCTTCTGAGGTTGACACCTGAAGCCTGAAGCCTTATTCCTGGGAGCGGAGCGTGTGATTGGCCAGTCCGCAGTAGGAAGCGGAGACACCAGTAAGCTGTTCCCGGGGACTGATAATTAACAGAGAATCACCCAGATAGGCCGAGAGGAACGGCACACAGAGAGGGGGAACACGACTCCGCCCTGGCTGCGATTGGTGCAGAGAGTAAACGTTGTGGTTATAAACTCCGTGAACCCATTCTTCCAGCAGCCAGCCTCCAACCCTGCCCACCGCTAAATCACTCCAACCATCTCACACTCCGCCGTCCAACTTTCCCTCCCTCTGCCTCTGTCTTTTTAAGCAGTGTGTTGCTGAAGGGGACGGACTTTGATCTTTAATCAGGTCTTCGAAACCCTTCATTCATAAATTCAACTCCAGTTCATTGAGAGAAAATAGAATCACGATGTGTGGGGTTTTTTTTATTATATGAAAAGTAGGCATACATTTTTATATATGTTATTGTAGTATTAATACATACTTGACTGACTAAATAAGTTAAAAGTTGTACACTTACTTTTGAAACACTACTACTACTGTGTAGCCTGTTGAATGTGCTTTCTTTGTAAATGCCCCAGTGACCTGCTCTCTTTCATCAGATTTCATCATTTATCTCTTTCCATTACTTTTGAAATATCACTTTATAGTTTTCTGACAAAAACATTCCGGTTTTAATTCAAACCTGTCTATTTTTTAAGGCAGAATAATGGAGTTTCATAAATACTTTCTACTCAAAGCGACCATACTTTTGTTACTGCAACTTTCCATCTACATTTCACCCCTCATTCATATAATTCATTCATCTTTTTGTCCCTCCCCTCCTCATCCACCTTCACTTCCACCCACCTCTCCTTCTATATTCTTACTCACTATCTCACACACTTTCACACACATTGACATGCACTCAGACCAGCCAACCCTAACTCCCTGTGCATGCACAAACACACGCACACACCCTACCTGCAGCACATGACACACACATGTCCCTACAAGTTTATGCACATGCACATGCACACATTTCAACTGCAAACAGTCACTTTCATGCGAACTATACTTCCAAGCAGGGAGCAAAAAACTTTGTTTAGTACAGACTGCCCTTGAGCAGATAACTCTGTTTGATCGGCTAGATTTTGGACTTTAGGTTCAGCGTTGTCCTGGGAAAAGAACTGATTTGAAATCATGTGGCTCAACAGACAAAGTGCATCATGATTTCACTTCACTGTTTTACTGTGCATTCAAATAAATACAAAAATATCACACGATAAAGGAGATGTTGCCATTTCTATGTCTTCTAGGGAGTAGAGCTGATGATGACTGCACCAAGTCAAGTTCACTTAAAACTCATCCACTGGTTAGTTTTATTGAAAGTCTTAAATCAGATCACAGTCACCGCTTGTTTGAACGTTTCTCCATATTAAAGGGCACCCTCAACGTATTTTTGCCGGAGGAACTGAACAAAGCCAAAGGGTCGACTGTGGTTTAATGGTATTCACAGACCATTGATGCCCTCAGTCTTTTACGGAGTGTATTACAACAATATTTAAGAATGAAGTCACCCTTTCCCCCAATAATAATGGAGAATATTTTTTCTGTGAAGGCATCACGATATCATGATGTCACACAGGATATGACCTCAAATGGCTCACATGACATAATTGCTATCACCTGCGCGATGCTCAGACATTCCTGAGGTTGGTCGCCATCGAGCTAATAATAATTACCATCGCCACCATCATAACAAAAACACGTCTCACTAAGAGGTTTCTGTAAGCAAGAGTGGATAGATTTCATGTTGCTCTGAAATAGGATAGACTTTCCTACCACCAGCGGGCTTTCCAAAGCTGATGTTTCAAACCTATTGCCAAAGGATTTTCCTGCAGGCTGTGTCTGTATTTGACTGGCTCTGGGGATTTGGCCTAGGTCATAGTGACCTGACGTCTTTTGGGAATTGCACTTGTAAAGCAGCAGCTGTAGTTGTAGTTGTTGCCCTAGTTGTAGCAATAACAGCATTAACAGACCCTAACTACGCTTTGTTTCTATTGGGACAAGTTGGAAAGAGGATTTTAATTGTTATGAGACTAATTTACGTCAGACTGGAGCATTAGAAACCGATCAGTAGTATCCCTGTTGGTCAGTGCATTGAGACTTTTTGGAGAAATGCCTGCTCAATTTCAAAGGCCACAGTGGTATGCTGCCATCTGCAGTTGTCTAAACGGGACAGAGCTCTCTCTCTCTCTCTCTCTCTCTCTCTCTCTCTCTCTCTCTCTCTTTCTCTCTGTAGCGTGCGTGCATGTGTATGGGTGTGCGTGTGTGTGTATGCATGCACGTTCAGGTGCGTGCACTTGCATACTTGCATCATTGCATTCTTTGTGTTCGTGTCAAACCAATAGCGTTCCCTTTCAGCTGGCGAACCTGCTGCTCAGCTTCGCCCCGTGCCTCCTCCTCTATGTCTTCGTCTTGTGTGAAAGAGTCTGTTTTTATTGTCAAGCAGCTGTTAACTTTATCTGCGCTATAGTGCCTCATTGAAACCCCTCTCACTGTCCCAGCTCTCTTGCAAAATATCGAGAGCTGTTGGACACATTCTGTAAACTTTGACCCAAACAGAGTAAACAGGAGTCAGCACTGCCGCTACCTGCTCAGCTGTTTCATTCCTGCATCGGTGTATCTACTCTCGCACGTACTAACGACATATACGATACTACTTTGCAGTGAAGAGTCGGACCATCGGGATGTTTTGCAGATTTATTTGAAGATATTTTAGTGTGGTATCCAGTCAGTAGTGAATGGTCAATTGTGAATGGCGAGTAGAGGGCAGTTGTCCAGCCTGATTGCCCACAGGCCACATCAAACGTCTGCAGCTTGGAATGCCACTGCAATAGGCCAGAGTAGTGATTCACAGCTAGCTCTGTCTTTCTGATGAATGGATCACATGAATTAAGCCCTTATCTGAAGTGAGAACCAGTTTTCCTGAAATATTTTGAGGATAGCGTCGAATTTTTTGTTCATGTCAAAGGGCAAAAGAGCAGGAAATAGGCTGTAGTACAATGCATCGTGCTTGAGCTTCTTGTCTGCAGAGTCAGTTTAACTGTTCATTTTCCTAGACGTGTAAACAGCCTAGTCAGACCCACAGCCATGCCAGCTCTCGCCTTACCAGTGAAGGGGCATAGAGAAGGGAGTTCCTAGAGAGTCTCTATCTCTCTATCTCTCTCTCCATCCTTCTCACTTGCAGACTTGAATGAGCCCACACAATAAAAACCTGCCACGCTAGCATGCCCTGGAACAATAGGCACAAACACACCCAGGAGTGGTCACGCATGCCTCCTCATAGCTGCCACGGAGGTCAAGTGTAGGCTATAGAGGCCTGGCTAACTGTAATGTTAATGGAATCACAGTTAGTTTGTCAGATTTATCAGGTCAGAGTGGACCCCATGTCCCAAATGAAGTAGTGGATAAAAAAACACAGCATTCATTCAGTGAAACAATGTTCCAGATGATACTGATTTATCTAGCCTGTGTTTCCTCACGGGTCTTTCAGCTTTAGTCTTGAGTTGAGACAGAGGACCAGTCACAAGAGCCCTGCCCCCCGCTTATGTTCAGATTAAAACGTCTTCAATATAGCTAGGGGCCCGGACCTTGACACAGCACAGTTTTAAAATCAAATCCAACACTGACTGGCAACCAGCGTAAAGATGCTCAAATGCTTTGGTTCAGCACCAGTTCAAATCCTAACCCCGCTGTGTTCTGTACAAGCCACAGATGACAGACTGACTGATGACTGAGGCAGGTGTACAGGGAGTTACAAGAGTCTCATTCAACAGTTCAGTCCACACAACCATCAAGAGAGGACATGTCTAAGCATGCGGCGTTTGATCCACATAATGGGATGGTGGCGCGCTGCAGAGAGGCTCAGATGTTTGGTGCTTGCAGCATTAGCATTCTAACGCCCTTTTACAGATGGAACAACTGAATTTGTGTACAAGTATTTCCTGAATGTCTGTATGAATAAAATCGTTTGCCACATTACCATTTCAGTAGACTTGCAAGCACTGGAATTCTGGCCACATGAAGTTACCATTACAGAGCTGAGGATCTCTCTCATCCTCTTTTGATGGAGAAAAATAACATGAACTGTTAGCCGCAATGCCACAGCAGACAGGCTACTGTAGGCTATGTGCGTCAGTGTTCCTTTCACAGTAGCTTGACTAGAAACCCTTTCTATCGTCCTTGCCAGGGACATTAAGGCGACAGCTTGTGTGCTAGAACTACCTGTGCTGTAAAAACACGCCTCAAAGAATGATTCAAACATTCCTCACATTTTCCTCCTCACTTGCAACAGAAACCTATTAGAAAAAGGCAAAATCTGAGGGGTTTTAAGATGATGACATCATCTTATTTTGACAGTTGCCCCATTTAATGTGGAAACGATTAAAGAGGAAGACAAAGAGGGATTTCAAATGTTACCCATTAAAGTTAACCACCAAATTACATGGGATTTTATAGGTCATAAATAAGAAAATGCTGCTGGATTTTGCCCTTCTCCAGCCACTGTTTAACCTCCCCTGTGAGTGTGTGTGTGTGCTGCCAAACTCTGGGGGAGAGACCTCGCCACGGGACACACTATACTGGTGCAGACACCCAGTGAACACCAGCATACAGTACACACTGTTAGGAAAAGCTTGGACAGTAGACAGTAGGTATGTTAGAAAACACACACCCCCCCCACACACACACACACACACACACACTCACACACACTCACTTTCTTCCACTGCAACGTATTCAACAATATGCAGGCCTCTCAGATTACAGTCCTTTCTTGGTGAGCCACCCTCACAGGGATCATGTTAACAGGGCCAACTGCAGAGCCCAGTAATTCCTGGAAAGTGATGGGCAGGCATTTTACAGTTTATTATCTCACACAGCTCACTCCCATCCATCCATGGAGCATCACAGTCAAGGATCTCTCAGCACTTTCACCATTGCGCCACTCATTCTCTGGGCCATTTGGTTGCTATTTACTATCAACCAAGCTTACAACAAACGGTTCCTTCCTCCCCTTTTCCTCCCCTCTGTATTCCCTACCCACCTTCTTTCCCGTTTTCTGATCTGTGTTATAGCGTTTTGTTTTGTTTTGTTTGTTTCTCCGCGACTCCTTTCATCTCCCCGTCTGTCTGGCCTCATATCATTTTTTAAAGTGGACCCAAATGCTTTCCCTGGCACTTGCCAACAGGCACTTCCAGTAAGTCTGAGACACAAATTGAATATTTGCAAAAAGACAAATAAATACAAGTGTAAATAGCTTCTTGGACATGGCCATAGCACCTTCTGTGTATAATTAGGCTGTCATCTGTGTGTGTGCATGTGTGTGTTTGTGTGCATGTGTGCGTGTGTGCGTGTGTGCATATGGCTAATTTTGTGAATGTACAGTTCTGGCCGAGATTATTGGCACCCTTGCATTTTATGCAGACAACGTACAAGTAAATTGAAACAACATTCGGCCTTAACACGTTCATCTGTTTTATTTAACAGCACATGATCAAACAATAAGAAAACAAATTAAAATCTTTCATGGCTTCAAACGTGACCATGATTATTGGCACCCTTTTCTAATAGTTAGCCGCACAGCCTTGGGCAATGATGATGCTTCCAAATGTTTCTTGTAACCATCAGTAAGCTTCCTGCTCCTTTCTGTTTCATCGTTTCAAGTTCTCCAGTTCTTCAATGTTTGAAGGATTCCTTTGACCAACTGCACATTTCAGGTCTCACCATTGGTCCTCAATGGGATTGAGATCAGGACTCATCGCTGGCCACTCCAGAACAGTCCAGTGTTTTCTCTTGAACCATTCCTGGCTGCTTTTGGATGTGTGTTTTCCTTGTCCTGCTGGAGGACCCATGACCTTCAATTGACACCCAGTTTTCTGACACTGGGTAGCACATTTCACTCCAAAACATAATCTTTTGATTTCATGATGCTCTTAATACGTTTAAGTTGTTCAGTACCCGATGCAGCAAAGTGTTGATCTGCTTTGCCAAAGAGCTCTAATTTGGTTTCATCGGTCTACAGAACATTTTCCCAGAAGGATTTAGGTTTGTCCAGGTGGGGAAACAGAAACACAGAGGTCTCTAGAGACGGCCTTGTAGCCTTATGAACGCGTATGTGTAATGATAATCATTTTCTGACGTTCTCAGACAGATCTTTTCTCTTCACCATTTTCACAGACGACCTGGGAAGAAAAACAGACACTTTATTACTTTAAAACAGATAATTGGTTCATTTTTTTATTTTTTTATTATTATATTTTTTATTCTTTATTTATTTTATTTAATTGTTTTCATATATCTTTAGGAAGCATGGTGTTCCCTCCCTCCAGTAGACGCATTGATGCATTGAAGCTGTTCTGGTGGCACCTTACTAAGACACTTTATGTTTTCTGTGTGTGTGTGTGAGTGTGTGAGAGAGAGAGAGAGAGAGAGAGAGAGAGAGAAAACAAATGACAAAGAATGAGATGTTAGCAATTATGCCTGTGTGTCTCTATGAGTGTGTGTGTGTGTGACTAAAGGGCCTTTTTTAACAAATGTGTGAAATGTTCCTTGTGGAGCTGGGAATGACTTAGAGCCCCCGAGGTGACAGTAAAAATGCCTTTTCCGTGTTGACTGACATCAGAGTGACGATGCCCCTGACCACCCCGCACCCCCAGCCACGGGCAGCCTCTCACCAGTGGATACACCGCTATGGGCTGGCATTTATCTTATGTCTGAGCGTTTCACTGATTCATTGCTGTCTGGCTTTGATTTCAAATGAGCTTCCTGGAACAGAGGGAGAAAGGGAAAGAGGGAGAGTGAGGGAGAAAAAGAATGACATAGTTGGCATTGTGGAACATGATTCACAGTAACCAACGCATGTCTGGCATCTTTGAATGTCATAATCAAAGATGATGGGGCAACCCCTCTGTTTTTCCTTCTGTTGTTTGTGTGTGTGTTTTGTATGTGTGTGTGTGTGTGTGTGTGTGTGTGTGTGTGTGTGTGTGTGTGTGTGTGTGTGTGTGTGTGTGTTCAAGTATGCAGCAGAATGCCAGCGTCTGAGTTGGCGTATTTGTGTGTTTATGTGTGGGTATTGTGTCTGGACTGAGTGGTCATTGTATTCCAGACATGTGGTATATTCAGTACTGGGTGATTCACTCGTACCAACATCTGTTGTCTACCTCTACAGTCTCGGAGAGGTCTGATTAACACCACACAACCGACCCGACCGGAACTGACCAGAGCTGACCGGCCTTGACCGGATCTGACCACACCTCCATAAATACACCAAAGACAACAGCATGGAACCAAGACAAAGGAAGCAATCCTCCCCGCTACAAATAACACACATCACAACCCAGGCAATCTTTTTACTAGGGTGATTTCTGGAAAGAATCATCTTAGCGACTTTACCAGTACATCAACCACTTTTTTACAACTCTCAAGGGCCAGTTCTATTTTTATGTAACCTTATACTAGGAAAATAAGTCTCTATCCTCAGCCATTTTCTTTTCCTGTTGATTAATTGGAGATAGAGCGTGTCTATAGTGAGCGAGCCTAAGAGTCCATTTTGGAACAGCAGTTGTAATTGCATTACCAATTACAACTGGGAACTCACCCTCTTCCCATTTCCCCATTATTGATTGCAACATATCTGATAACCCTCAAATCTCTACTTTCTACTTTCACTTAAAATTCAGTTTTGTAGATGTGAAGCAAAGTCTGGCTGCACTAATCGCATTTGAACCCCTAGAACTGTACGGTAAAAGCCCCTCCCGCTTCCTGGCCTCCGCCGCAGCAGGATTTCTACATCTTCCCTCTGTGCTTGTTCACGATCTATCGTCACGCATCTGCCTCTCTTTCTCATGTTATTCATTTGGCGGTCGGCTTTGGGTTGTGATGCATTGCGCGGGGTGTATGAATGGATGCTGTCACTGCGGATGATTGAAACAGAAGCCCTTCAGCCCGGAGTCAGGCTCTTTCATCTCAAAACCATCTTCGCCGCTTTTCATTGAAGTTTATGTGGAGGATTTTCTCAGTCGTGATAACGCATTCTTAACGCTCGCAAAAATATGACTCTCTGTTACAAAGAGCAGCCTGGATTATCTTTGTCTTTTCCTTTGGCCTGATTTGCGAGCTTGGCTTGATTAACTCCTGAGGAAACCCTCCCTGTAGACATGGAAGTTATGTATCAACCAGCAAGCAGGGAAATTAATGAAATATATCAAAAGAGAGTAGCCCACTAGCAGCGGTTCGCTCATCACTCAGTAACATAATGTGATTCTAGGAAGTGTTCAGGAGGTTCATGTGCATACTACTGCCTTCCCCCTTTCTCCCATCTGTCCCTTTATCCTATATTGTATACCATCACTTCACTTTTAATTCCTTTGATAAAAGTTGTAAATTACACATTATTCATTTCACAAGTAAGGACATGAGTTGTTAGTATAAAGTTTGCATTACACTCCAAAAATCATTGATTGCAATTGATTGAACTGACCAATTTTATTTCAAAACTTTGTGCAGAGAAATCTTGAAATTATAATCTGGCTGTCGACAAATACCAGAGATCAGTTGAGCGTAGCACCTCATGCGTACATACGTGAAACCAAGTGAGTAGAGCGGTCGTATAGAGTACAGTGTAGTGCACAGTCAAACAGGGGAAGGGACACCGGAGCACACCATCGTTTTTGGATCATCCCAAATGTGAAATTTAAAAAAAATGTTTCTTTGGGAAGGAACATCTCGTTTTTGGATCATCCCAAATGTGAAATAAAAAAAAAATGTTTCTTTGGGAAGGAACAACTCGTTTTTGGATCATCCCAAATGTGACATTTAAAAAAAATGTTTCTTTAGGAAGGAACAACTGGTTCCCTAACTGCACTGCTCATGTTGCCTTCACACTATCACTCAGCAGAATCCCCACCGATGTGTTCATCCGCGGCTTTCGTAGATCCGCTCCATCACTTGACAGCTCCGCTACGTGAAGCAGACATTCAAACTGTATTCGGCGTACGTCATCGTTGTGGTGATGATACCTATGTGTGTCTCCCTTCTCCCTTGTGCCAGAGCAACTGACCCATATATCACCGCTCGCCGAGATGCCGTCTCAGTCAGCTGCTTTCATGAGATCTGGGGAAGATCAGTCACAGGCCCACGTACATGCGAGTCCTTAAGGAGGACGTGAAAAAAGGCAGCAGTATTTATCCCATTTGTGGCTGTTTTCAGGGCTGGGAACAATGCTGTCTTTATGGTGTGGTTTTATCTCGCTCTGGCCACAGCCAAGAATGGTTTCTGTGTTGTGATGGCCACTGCATAAATCAGTTTTGGTGCTCTCACTTGGCAATGTAACTAGGCGAGGGTTAGATAAGAGGAGGACAAGGAGAGGGGGGGGGGGGGGGAGTATGAGGGGAGAGGTGGGAGAGAGAGAGAGAGAGGGGAAGGGGGATCGGGTGGGGGAGGTGATAAAGAAAGAGGGAGACGGACAGAAGGGTTGCATAGACACATCAATAGAGAAAGGGAGATGGAGAGGGAAATGCAAGGAGACAGAGATACAGGAAAAAGGAGGAGGCCTCGCTATTAACCACCCGGTACAGTGTGTGCTTTTAAGAGCAACTCATCCCTCCTAAGCTCCTTTTGAATAACTTACCATAAATAGAGGTTTCTAATCGACTTACTCATCAAAGGGGGGTTTCATTACAAGGGCCTGTGAATAAGGCAGAATGAGGTGTTCCTCCAGATTACAACTCCTCAACTTGGTCTTTGAGGATTAGGGCGAGTACAATAGAGTACAATGGAGTCAGCCAGGGTGGGAGCTGCACAGATAAGTACTCTTAGGAATCAGCAGAGAGAGAGAGAGAGAGAGAGAGAGAGAGAGAGAGAGAGGGCAGATGAAAAAAACATGTTTTCCTGCCAGTGTATTTCTAGAGAGCGTCTCCCGAACCACCAAGCTGAATATTACCGTCTGATAATGCAAGCAGAGATATTTAACTCGGCTAAGAAGATTACGTTTCTAAACGTCGGTTAAGTGGCTCAGTCAACGTTTGGACTTTTTTTTTTCTCAGACAAACATACTGCACCGACTTGGATAATAGCAGTTGAGGAACATCCAAGAGCTAAACAGAGCGCATTTATCAGATTCATTCACAGAAACGGCAAATCGCAGTATGTGCATGCACGCCCGCGCTCGGCTCACACACACACACACACACACACACACACACACACACACACACGCAGACACACACCAGCCTCCTTGATGCCTCAGTAACCCTTCATTAAGGCTAGAAAACATAGGCAAAGTGAGGAGACAGGCCATGCTTTGTTAAGCCGTTGGGAGAGTTAAATGATGCTGCCGAGTGTGTGTGCTCAATGGATTAGTCTTAACTGTCTTTGGCGTTGATGAGATTTATCATAAAGGCGTAATGTCATAATCATATCATCAACACAATGGCTCCTCAGCCGCGATTAGAGGAGATTTGGGGTGCTGGGGGATCTTTGAAGTCTCAGACGAGGCGCACAAACACTGCAACATTATCCCGAGGCGAGGGAGACAAAAAAAAAACACCCTGAAACACAAACCATAACAGAAAACAAAAGGAAGAAAGAATGGCATGAATGGTAGAGGGGTGGTGTGGTGCAGTGGATGCCCGCAGGAACCCACAAGGTGCATTCCCATTCAGCTTATTCTCTGTCTGTGTGTGTGCGTTAGTGTGTGTGTGTGTGTGTGTGTGTGTGTGTGTGTGTGTCGCCTACATTTCTGTATGATTGTATGTCAGAAATATGTGACGGACCGGCGGCCGTATTGGCAGCCACTATTATCACCTCAACCTGAGAGAGAGAGAGAGAGAGAGAGAGAGAGAGAGAGGAAATCTACGGTACTACACAGCACTACGCAGAAACAACAGCTCCTTTGTGAGTGTGTTTGCGTGTGTGTTTATGTGAGGGAGAGAGGGAGAGAGAGAGAGTGCTTTTGGCGGGCCTTATTACCATACAGCCCCTCTCTAATCCTGCCCTTCCTGTCTCCCACCTACAATATGGCTGCATATCCACGAGCCAGGCTGCAGATGGAGAAGTATCTGCAGTGGAGGAGAGGGCGATCAGAGGGCGCCTAATTGAAAACACACATTGACTCAGAGAGCCCAGCTACCAAGGGAAGGTGCAGTGTGTGTGTGTGTGTGTGTGTGTGTGTGTGTGTGTGTGTGTGTGTGTGTGTGTGTGTGTGTGTGTGTGTGTGCGTGTGCGTGTGCGTGTGTGTGTGTGTGTGTGCGGCGCAGCAAGAAAGCCCTCGTGAACAAAGGTTTGAATTGCGAAAGAGACAAAGTCACTCTGCGTGACATCTGACTAAATACTTTCATTGTTTCTCCTGCCGAAAACAAGTATCAAGTATCGCGGCTGGGAGTGCAAAGAGACAGCGTTCCGAGACCTGCCTCGTTAGCTTCCCCCGACGCGCGTGCACCGCACAAAATATCTACCTGCATGAGTCAGATCATCTTGTATTGAGTCTAAAAATGGGGGGGGAAAAGGTAAAAAAAAAAATGGTGAGATCATTTCAACTTTTGTCCTTTTCTTGAGTGGAATACCCCACCTTGTTTCAACATACTCACACTTCTAGAAAATTCCTTAATTTCTAGAAAATTCCTGAAGCAAGTGAAGCTGCGTTGGAAACAAGTGGAATTTTTTTACTTGATTGATGAAAATAGATTTAAAGACTCAATGAGACGTGTTAAGCTTTTGCAGTGAACATACTCTCTCTCTGTGTGTGTGTGTGTACACATATGACCGCACGTGTGTGTGTGTGTGTGTGTGTGTGTGTGTGTGTGTGTGTGTGTGTGTGTGTGTGCGTGCATGTGCGTGCATGTGCGCTTCAGTGTCTTAAGACCGATTCACTGGCAGCGAAAGGGAAAACAGTGCTTGAAGACTGTTTATTCGTCTGAAAGGGTAAAACAATGTAACCCTGTGCACTACGACTTGGAACCGTCCCGAAGCCTCTTGGAAAGATTTAGCACTCAGAGAAAATGCGATTGATACTGGGAGGACTTGAGGTTTCTTTCACCGAGGTCTGAAATATGCTCCCTGCATTCAAGTATGAGGATGAAAAGCTAGAGTACCGGGGGGTTAATTTAAGGCAAAAAAAAAAAAAAAAAAAAAAAATCTGCGGCCATATGGTTGAATTCTATACTCCCGGTATCACATTTCAAATGACTCTAGCGCTTTTCAGAGTTTGGATTGTTTGATTGTTTGGGGCTCTTTGGGCTCTCAGTCATGTGGCAGTGCTCCTCGGGACACAGGCCAAACTCATAGCATATGTTGGAAGGGTATGACAGGAGTTTTACTGAGTGTGTGTTTTTGAAGTGTACACACACAGACACCCACACACTGAGAAATGGCCTTTGTTTGAAGGATATGTTTTTGGCAAGCATTCACACACATTCATGAATGATGAATGTGCGTGTGTGTGTGTGTGCGTGCGTGTGTGTGTGTCTGCACAATAACACGCACACGCACACACACACACTCACTCACACACTCTCTCTTTGTCCGTATCTCCCACACATACAAAAAAAAAAACTCACACACATAATTAAACACATTTTTTAAGCTCGCATTTGCCTCTGTTATCTGTTAACGTCTAGGTCAGACACGTCTGATTGGTTGATCGGGATGTTGATACCGTCTGTCTGCGTCATTTCTGTGTGTGTGTGTGTGTGTGTGTGTGTGTGTGTGTCCACTTCTGCCAAACACAGGTCCATGTAAGGTCATCAGCCCACCTCGGATGTGTGTTTGTTGTGTGAACATTAATATCTCGAACATCTACGTACCTCTGTGGCTGTGACTTGGAAACCTCTCCAGACTTTTGCCGTTGACCCCTGACGACTCGATCAAAAACATAATTTGTGCCAACCTTATCTTAAGAGAGCTTTCGTCCGCCTATGCTGACTGCCACTCTGGTATTTTTCTGTTTCTCATTCCTTCTTTCCCTCCCTCCCTCCCACTTAATTTCCCTCTGTCATCGATCTCAAGGATATCTTCTATTATTCACTTGTTTTTCCTCTCTTTTCCCTGCTCTCTCTCTCTCTCTCTCTCTCTCTCTCTCTCTTTCTCTCTCTCCCCCTTTCTTCTTCTTGCACCCTATTTTGGATTCAGGATGTGCCAGTTTGGACGGTGGTGATGGAGTTCCCCAGACCCTGGAGGGGTATTGGAGCCGTAGGAACACTGGTCTCCGCCTCTCCGTGCGTCGCCATTGTAAGCATGGGCTAATCGTTAGAGCGAGGCCTCAAAGAGAGTGGACAAAAGGTCATGGTGGGTCACTTTGGCGTCCTAACATGAAAGAGGCTCCCAGTTTCAATGAGGATTAACCCAAAAATTCCATTGACTGCAACACTATGGGAGCTGCCAGCATCTTATACATGTGAACCCCCCCTCCCCCCTCTCCTCCCTCCCTCCCCCCCATATGAAATCCCCCCTCTCCTCTCCTCTCAGCGAAACAAGCTTCTCTACTCCTCTACCTCCTCTCTCCTCCCCTCATCAGTCACCCCCTCCCCCCCCCCCCCCCAAAACCTTGGCACACGTGCAAGCACATACACACACACACACATACGTACACACATGCACACGCACGAGCACACACACACACACACACACACACACACACAATTTAGCCGGGGAGTTAAATGAGTTCAGTGTTGGGAGCAGTAACGGTCAAACCCTGCCCCTTGACCCATCGGGTGCCTTTCATTCAGCCGGTGTGTACGAGTGTGTGTTTGTGTGTGTGTGTGTGTGTGTGTGTGTGTGTGTGTGTGTGTGTGTGTGTGTGTGTTTGTTTGTGAGCATGTGTGATGGAATTAAAGTGTCAGTGTGGCCAAAGAGTGATTAAGGTCCCCATGGCAGAGCTCATTTAGAGGTTAATGTGTCAGTGAAGGAACTGAATGTGCATAGCTCCATGACGCCGTGAGGTCAGATCCCCAGGACACCGGCGTGCTTTTTGCAAGGGCTCAGGGTTGGGCTCCCAACGCCCCCCCCCCCCACCCCCAACCCCACCCCACCCCACCCCACCCCCCTGTGCTCTGTAGCCAACATCTCATATTATATAAAGGCAGGAAATATGGAAGAGATAAACAGGGTAGCAAGAAGGGGATCCACACTTTTTTTTTTTTTTTTCTTCTCACACCAGGAGATGATTAGATGAATGGTGAAGGATGGAGAGAATGATGCGAGTGCATGAAAGGATGAGAGGATGAAAGGTTTACTGAACCATGGCCCTGCCCTGTGTGTACACCTACAGACCAAGGGGCCCACAGGCAGTGCCTTTGTGACCTTAAGGCCACGACACGCACTGTACACCCAGCTCCAATCACCTCTGCTCTTCACATGGTCTGCACAGAGGTGACGCTTGACTGACTTGGCACCCAGCTCATATCACGGGCGGCACTTACTAGCTGAATTCCTGCTTTACAGTGAAAAGCTTTATTTGTCCATACATCCAGTGGGTCAATATGACAGAGTCAGGGTCATTTTTATCGTTCACGTCTCAATACCCCAACAGGAACTTCAAACACGTTCCTCTGACTTGATGGGTCGATCATGCAGAACCGCGCCCCATTCAGGTCCGAGCCTTGAGCTCCATTGTTTATGACATGTTTTTTCATACTTGGTGTAAAGGAATAAAGTCTAGCACCCAATATAGGGCTGACTACTGAAAGAAATCCTCTAATTGTGGACAAAAAAGGCTGCCGGCACGTCTCTTCATTCACTGCAAATGTTCACCACCTGGATTTCAGTTTAAAGCTCATATCAAAGTGTTTTTGTAAATGCTTGATGCATTTTTGAACAGTGATTTTTTTGGTCCCAGATGTATCATCAATTGTGATGAGTATTATTTCAACTTTTTATTGTCAACTTATTTCAAATTATTTCAATGAACAAAGCTGAGTCATTAGTTTCTTAGTTTCTGAGTTTCTTATCTGATCCTTATTTGAATGATTAATTCATAACTTCCACATGTAATTTCTAACCTTTTACTGGATAATGTAAGACAGAGGAGGACACAGCCCACATAGGGATTTACCACAAATCATGGAATAATATTAAATAGTTTTCTACCAAATTTCCATGTAATTCAGAGCAAAAGCAGCATGTTCAGCCTGTTGAACTAAAGGCTCCAGAGAGCCCCATGTGTGTCACTGATTAGTACTGCAGGATTTACCGAAAAATGTGAGGCAGAGGAAAAAAGGAAACACCACACTATCTAAAGGAAAACATAGGTTTCCCATCATCATCCCCTCACAGTCACAGGCCAATGACAGTAGTTCTGGGAAATAAGACTATTCCATGGCAGCTAGCCAGCACTACTGAGATACTGAAACATTCCTGGCCACTGATAGTCATTCAGTACCATACACTCTCTGTGTGGGCAAACACGGCCCATGTTGCGCAGGTGGATGCCTTTGCATTCACCTCAATGGTGGAGATTTTAGTGCATTTCAAATTTGTTGCCAGATGCTGTCATTCGCCTCCAGTAGTCATCGAATAGGGAGATATAGCGTGCCATCATGCAAAGTCACAGACAGGGGACAGAAAGGGAGGGGAATGTGCCCCTTCTGATATAGTCAGGGGCAGGGGTGATACTGTGCCCCCTTTGTGCTCCCTGTGACTGTGTCGGGTGCAGAGCTGGGGAATGGGGCCCTGTGAATCCATGGCACAAGGGAAGTCATGGCAGGCATACAGTGTGAAAAGACGCCTATTCAAGCACCCACATAAGCATGACCAAGATTGGGTTTTGATTACTAACACTCTTACTAAAGTGCAATATGTGCAGGATGTATTATTAGTTTGTCAGACTGGATCATCTGCTACAGAGAAACTGTGGGAAAGGACTACATTCCCCAGCAGGCAACAGTCAGGCCGCCATCTTGGCATTACAATCAGCCAGGTGGGAGCTCATTGAGACAGGGAACTTAAAGAGCAGTCCACAGGAGGCATGATCCAGAGAACAGCCAGGGAGGCTGCTGAAGGTCCTCCTCACAAGCTTGCCTTTGAAATATAAGTTCAAGTTGTAATTTAAGTTAACTGGGGTTAACTTTGCGCTCTTGGCTTTTCCCCCTGGGGTGCCACATATGGTGGAGAATGCAGGCACACTGAGTCTGAGAACACAGAGTGTCAAGTGTGCCTTGAACTTTGGGACTGGTTCAGATATAAAGATGGAGATGATGTCCTGTGGAAGAAACTGAAAATACATGAGGGCACAGCTCTTCATCCTGCAGGGGATAGGGAGAGTTCCTCTGGCCACTGAAGAGCTATGCTAGTGTGACAAGGCAAAGCACAAGACCCTGAGACCCTGACCATCTGTGGCACCGGCCGTATGGTGTGGCCATTGGTGACCGGTGGTGCCACGGTCTAGCCCAGTGCTTCTTCCAAAACCCATGCAAGGCTCAAAGGTTCTGGGAGAGGGGTGGAAAGCCTATTAAAGGCACTGAAACTGGCACCATTGAGCAGAAGGCTGCAAAAGAGCCGGCAGCTATGCAACAGGCAGAGGCCCCACTGATGTCACCCAACCAGGAGGCAGTAGAGGCATAGAAACCAGCTGTGGTGGTGGAGGAGCCAGTGGCACCAGCAGTGTCAGAGCAGGTAGTAGACACAATACCCGAGACCAAAGCAGAGTCTGAATCAGTGGGCCCTGCTGCCTCAGTCCCACTGGTAGACATCGTGCCAGAGCTAGTGGCGGAGGAAGTCCCAGCTCCCCCACCACCAGCCCAGCTTGAACCCATGAACCAGCTGAACCTGAACCTGAGCCTGAGGAGGCTGAACCAGACCCTGAACCCGACCTTGAACCTGAGGTGGAAGCTGAACCTGATCCCGAGCCTGAGGATGCACCTGAGCCCATTGCCTGAACCTGAGACCATGCGTGAGATCAGTGCTCACGGGAGCGAGCGCCAATTTGCCTCTGATTTGGGGGCTTTTCTCAGCGAGCTCCATAAACTGTCTGCGAGTGG
Organism: Hoplostethus mediterraneus; assembly: GCA_034670385.1. NCBI lineage: Eukaryota > Metazoa > Chordata > Actinopteri > Trachichthyiformes > Trachichthyidae > Hoplostethus > Hoplostethus mediterraneus. Next base: position 14,248,062 of record JAXDDW010000003.1, on the reverse strand, counting down.
AAAATCATGGCTACAATCACACAGTCTGAACTCGGCATGAGTTGTAATTCGAGTTCACTAAGTAAGCAAAAGTACCATTTTGTTCCAACCCTGCCTCCTGTGTGATCTGTGCCATGCGTCTGCCCTCAGATTGGGTTTGTGGCTCCTGGCTTTTCCCCCTGGGGTGCCACATTACGTATATGTTATTTGGTGGGGCGGTGGCTCAGTGGTAAGCGTTGTCACCTCGCAGCAACAAGGTCTGATTTGATTCCCGGCCCTGGTTCTTTCTGTGTGGAGATGGCATTTTCTTCCCATTTTCATGTGGATTTCCTGCCACACTCCAAAGACATGCAAGTCAGGTGGATTGTCAATTGTCAATTCGCCCTGAGCGGCACTGCGCCTCGTCAACGGGTATTTCCCTGTATTCTGTATTTCCCTGTATTCTGTATTTCCCTGTATTCTGCCCATGCTACCCCCCCCCATGTCCCTAAACAGGAATAAGCGGGTATGGAAGATGAATGAATGGTATTCAAGCGGTGCACAACTCACTCATGACCCCAAATGCGGCGAGTCGTTTTGGCCGCCGTTACGTCATTTTCACCTCGCAGATTTCGTCATGTCCATTTCTGTGTCAAACATGAACCAGCACATACATCTTATGGATGAATGGCATATGGGTGACATGCAGAAGCACAAAATTGAAAAAAATCGAATCAAATGTTGTTTACATTTTGTGTGAAAAATGTAATACTATGAGAATAAAATGTCCCCAGCCAGCGATGTTGCAAGTTTTTCTAATTCTCATAAGGGAAGATTTCACGTACAACAGTAAGGGAGAGCATGAAAAGAAAAACAGACAGCGACAGAGCAAATGGTATACTATGAGAGGCTGACAGAGACACGTGCGCGCACACACACACACACACACACACACACACACACACACACACACCAATCCCCAAAAGCACAAACAGCTTTTGTTTCTGTCATGCGAGGCTCAGAGAGGCAGAGAGAGGCTTTATTGGAAAAAGGGCTGTGGTGTTTTCCTCTCCGAGATCACTAGGGCTCATTAGAGAAGACATTACAGAGCTGGAAAGGAGCACATGACACATCACACTTCAGACAGCTGACCTATTTACGGGGTGACTTGTAGCATATCTATAAAACACATCACAGCCCTGTCACCAGGGACCAGTCCATACAATATGGGGAAAATATGAACTAATCATCTTCTGGGGTTACATGCAGGGGGGGGGGGCGGGGGGGATCAGGGATGATTTAGCTGTCAAGAGAGAGAATAACAGGAGCACCGTTCACACACATCAAACACACATCACATGCAACTGAAACACGCATGCTCACACCTACTCAGACACACATGCAGCGCAAGTGTCTATTTATGGCATGTCTAATGTGTATATAGTGTGTGTGTGTGTGTGTATGTATACATATATATACTTTATGTGAGTATATGTATCTGCGTGTGTGTGTGTGTGTGTGTGTGTGTATTTCTGCGGGTTCCTAGTAACAATCTCCACACCACAGGCTGCCAGTCCCCGCTGATCGCTTCCATGTGTTGGGTATCAGCCGTCCAGTGGTGAAACCTACCTTTTCAATGGCGGAGGAAGGGGAACCCAACATGCAGTGGCATCCCCCAGAATGTCACCTTCTGCAAAAGCTGGCCATAGACCATGCAGTATCGCGAGGTCATTTCATTTCTAGGGTGGGGATACCCCAGTGGGAAATGCAGATGTTGAGGGGTTTCACTTTGGGAGACCATAGAAGTGTGCTTGTGATCCGTCACCAGTTTAAATGCTGGACCGTTTGGGAAAATCTGAGTGGTGAGAGTGACTAAGAAAACACTCTTTCCTCCCTTAACAAGTACCGTTTAGGTGCCCTTGAGTAATAAACCGAACACCCAATTGCTCCAGTGCAGCTCCTCGGTGGCCAACCGTAGACGTTTGTGGTTGTACTGGGCAGCTCCCACATGCGTAACAGAGTGTGGCAGGGTGTTGCCAAAAAAGGGCATGCATGCTCATCAACCTTCCCCCGGACAAATAAAGGTTATGAAAACTGTCAGTAAGAGTATCCTGTGGGATCAGACCCTGCATATATCGTATCTTTCACACTCGACATGTGCACAGAAACAAGCCGTGTTCCTATCTTTCCATGTATCAGCAGTTCAATTCCATCCCTTCCTCTTGTCTCATTCCCACCTATCCAGTTCAGTCCAGTTGTGTTTTGAAAGGGTGGTTATATACAGTGTTATTGTATGATTTCACAGAACCTCTCCTCCCAGCCCTTTGAAGCAGGGAAGAGCTGACCGGAGCTGAGCGATCCCCGCTGTAAGCCTCGGTCTGGGCAAGGCCTGAATCAATCCCACCACCAGGACCCTTCCCTCTCTCATACCCATCCACATTCTTCCTGCTCCTTCATGCAACTGGAACAAATTTATGTCAGCTCAACAGATTTCCAGGGCACTTCTGAGGCGCACACAAGGCCGCTAGCCCGTTGAAGTTGACCTGAGGGTATTTGTCCTGGTCGAGGCCTTTGAAAATAAACAGGAGGACAGAGGAGCTTAGTCTTGTGAAGCGGCGAGCTTTCAGGGGCAGAGGAAAACAACAATTACCCAAGGCGTTATGGACATTAAGTGCTGAATGAGAGCTGTCCTGAGGTAGGGCTCTCTGAGTAAATAAGCAAAGAGGGGATACTATCTGCCGGGTCGTGAACATCGATGAAAGGGAGTAATAGAAAAACATAAATAAACTTTATCTGACTCGGCACTGACCTCCCCTGTCAAAGTGCTACCGCTGGGTTGGAGGTGTTGGGTTTCCGTCAACTAGACTTTTGTCCTCTGTTTCCCTCTCTCTTTCTTCCTCTCGCTCTATCTGTTCCATCTCGCGCAGACGAGTCGCATCTTTTTCATATAAAGTATTATTAAAAACAAATGATTACACTGTAGTACCTAACCGTAACACAGAGACCACATCTGAGAATGGTATGTCTTTGTGAGTCGTCAACAACCTGGGGCGGCTGAAGATAACAGTGCATGTGTTTTTAGGTTTTTGCGTGCACGGCCACAGCGGGACGGTCTGATCAGTTCAACAATTTGCAGCAGCGTTGCAAAACGTTGTGTTTACTGTTCTTCAGCCCACTCCTCTTGGCTGTCCAACTGAGGACCGACGGGGCCTTCGAATCTAACGTCGAACGCTCCATTGACCTTCCATTGATGAGCTCCTCGGCAAGCTCCTCTGCAACGACCTTCCCACAACAAGAGGATGTCTCTCTCTTTCTATCTATGCATCTCGTCTCTTTCTTCTCTTTGTCTCCCGCGTCCTTCAATCATCTCCTCTTTTCCTATGTTCGGCCAGTACTAGAGCGCCACCCCCCCCCCCACACACACATCAGAGAGAATATATGGTTTTCCCTATCACTGATTTGGGCCGAAATATGAAAGGGCGGCATGTGAGCCTACAGCGGTTAGGAAGCAATTAGTTGGAGGCTGTGTTTTTGTTGGTCCTCATGAACACCATTGGTAATGGCTTCACAAAAGGTCTGTTTGCCGGAAAAGACAAAACGCTGTTATTCACCCCTCAGTGCCCCCGTGACCTTGTAAACAAACGGATTACAAAAGCCGCGGCGAACTTTTAAATCCTGCCCGCCACCGCAAGAGATTGGGTGGCTGCTGACTCCAGACTGATGATGCAAAAGTTTGCAAAAGTCCAGACCTTTTTTTTTTTTTTTTTTGTAATTTTGTCTTTATCGTTTATTACGCCTCCACATCTTTTGCTTGGCTTTTGTGGGAGCTGTGCTGTGAAGGAGTAAACACATGCTGCCGAGCTGGTTCAGGTGTGTGTACACACGTGTACAGGGCGAGCTGGGTAAAAACACATTCTCTTTCACACCCATACATACACACACACACACACACACACAACACATTAGCAAAGCCACACACATCAAACATATACATCGTCTCTATTCAACTGTCCCCACTGCCCCGCCACAGTGTTTGAAGGCGTGCGAACCATTGTTTGATTCTAGGAACTGAGAGATATCAGTGTAGGCCAATTGGCCCCACAGAGACACGCACACTGAGCACTCGGAGGAAGAGCCTTCCTCCCGCTGTGATGTTCTGGCCCACTGGGTCACCATGGGCTCCTAACGACCCAAACAAATGCATCCTCTATCTCTTATTTACTTCATCGGTTTGGTTTCGCTGCTATTGATTATATTTTCCCACTTCGTGCCATCGCGTGTGCCAGTGTTGATAGAGGATGTTGATGAGCAATTACCTAACAATCGCCGTTGTTCGGCTCGCACTGTGTGCATGTGAATGTTTTCTTAATTGTGTTTGCGCTAGCACCGAAGCATGAGACGCCTTTTGTCACAGGAAGGCTGGCTCTCGCCCTCACACACTGTTACCTGATGAAATCAAGCTGTATGTTTATGTGGTTGGGGTTTCCCGGGGTATGTGTGTGTGTGTGTGTGTGTGTGTGTGTGTGTGTGTGTGTGTGTGTGTGTGTGTGTGTGTGTGTCCCAGACATACAGACATAAAAAAAAAAAACATTTTCAAATGTTCAAACAGTATTATTATCATCATCATATGAGATATAATCAAAAGTTTGCTAAAGGACTAATGGTATTGATGAAATAGACATACTCTTTATACTATATACTCTAAGAGTGAACAATAAACAGTATATACAGACAATGGTAAACAAAAGGTCATTGAGTGTAGTCTTACATTAGTAGCTCTCTCTTCTCCAAGAAGAGTTTTAGTTAGCGGATCATCTGGAAGGGTGAAGAAGTTTGGTATTGTTTGGTTGAATTTGGGGAAGAATCTCTCTCTCGTTGCTGGGAATACTGGAATAAAACCAGGCTTGCTGCTATTTCAGAGTAGTGAAATGTGAGCAAGCAATTCACTATGGGCTATACATATACCCCACACACACACACACACACACACACAGACCTGCTCTAAAATATAACCAGTCATACGTAGATGCACACACAAGCACATGCACACGGGAACCCGCTCACCTCAGCCGACAAGACTGCGACTTCCCCTCCAGAGCACGCACATGGAGGAGCTGAACAGGAGGGGCAGACGTGCTCTGGCCCCATCTCCAGTCTCCTTCAATATTTCATAAGGAACCTTTCTCCTGTCCCCCGGAGCCCAGCGGCCTTCCCTGGCATGCAGCATCAATTCTTTATTCCTCCACTTGCGAACAGCTGTCACTCGTCTCCCAACAGGAAATAAAGGAAGCGCCATAAACCATTTTGCATACTTCTACTAAACTATTTGCCCTGATCATTCATTTCCTCTGGGCTTCCCTCGGCGTCCCCGCTTTGTGCTGCCTTATAGATAAGATTTGTGTTTGTCCCTGCAGCGATGAGGGTTGTGGTTAGTAAACAGGTAGGCTGATTCTGGCTAGCTTCACGCAATCTGGTTTTTTGGATGTTGGAGGAAAGAACAGCTAGAACAGTTATATCATTTTGGGGTTAACTTTTTTAAATGGTGCAGATCTGACCTGAACAAAGAGAAATATATTCCCACGTGGTCTCACCCTGTTGAGACGGCAATGAGGGCTCAGATCTCTCGGCTCCAGAAATCAAACAATATTTTTTTTGTTTGTGTGTAAATGCAGCTTATGGGAGCGTCAGTGCTAGATTGGAAGATACCCTCAGTCCATATAGTGGCTCCAGTTGTTGGAAACCACTGCTCTTAATGTTAAAATCAACAGAGGCAATATTGCTAAACTAAATAAATGTATTTCATCAGACACATACTGACTTTGTGTAACCAGGAAAGGGGGGTTTGGGTAATCCACTTAAAACATTCTCCATCATTCTGTGGGAATAAAAGTTTATTATTTATTGTGAGATCTTTATATTTACAGCCTACTTATACATCTAATGGTTTGAAATAGCTGTATGGTTTTGGCAGCGTGCAGAGCACTTAATGACACCCAGGTTCAAGCACAATGTCAGCAGACATATTTCACTTGATGCAGACATGTCCTCCTCGTGTGCCTTTGTCTAATTACCCTGGGGATCAAGCTTCTATAAGTGTGCTTGTGTTTCTGACACGTGTTGTTTTGGATAATGCTTCCTATATGGTGAGTTTCTGACAAACAGCGTGAGGTTTGCGGATATGTCAGCAAGCGTGTGCATGTGTACATTTAATTTAAGACACGCAGAGTCAAGACTACAACATCATCATAGAGAAAACACACAATCGCGTGTGAATATTGCAAAAAGAGGACAATGTGTTTTATTGCTAATATAATAATTCCAAAAACCAATTTGCAGCAGATTGATCTTTTTTAAAAGTTTTTGAAAATCAAGCCAAGACGCCACTTTGTAGTTTTTGCGTGTCTCCTCCTGGCTTCCTCTCCTTTGAGACGTGGATGAGACACAGACATGACGCTCGCTAGACGACCTGATCACAGGGATGATGAGGGAGTGAGAAGATGGGACAATTAAAGATAAGAGAATAAAGAGATGAAGAGATGAAAGGAGGCATTCGCTGCGTCATCCACTCGGTCGTTCATTAGATGAGACCGCATTCTCAGAAACGCCCAGTATTATGAGACGAGCGGGCGGTGCGAGTCTTCCCGTCCAACTTTTTCGCGTCGTAATTTTTGGCGCCCCGCTCGCTCGCTTCGTGTACACGCTGTTCTCTCGGTGACCGACGCGTTTGCCATGAGCTCGGCGCGGAGCTAATTCGCCGGGTGAGTGATAGACTTGCGGCTACCGGAGCATTCTGTGACGTAGATCACAGTGGAGAGGCATATATCCTGCTGTCACTCACCCTTCCTCTCTCCTTCCTCCAGACACCCCGGGCTGAAGAGCTCTGTCACAGTCAATGTGAGCAACAAGCATAATTGTTTCAAGTCGGCAACTGTGGTTACAATCTATCTGGAATTTGAACTTAGAGAGTGACAAGGTCGCGAGAGAAGATGTAGTGCGCTTCTAAAATATGAATACCATTGGTCTCAAGATGAGGGATGAGGGGACTGTGCTGAAAGCGGCCAAGGGAAGGGAAGCGATAGTTCAACGTCGAATCACAGCAAACATCTCTGTGCTCTGAAATAAACCCGCAGCCCCTCGAAACGGAAACATGAGTCCGCATCTGCTGAGACATGCCGGCTTCACAGAAATCCTCACAGAGAGGAGGGATGGCGGGGGGGGGGGGGGGGGGGGGGGAGTGAGATGAAAAAGCAAGCAGGGAATGAAGAAATGCAAGGCTGAAATGCATTGGAAAGGACAAAACAGCATCAGAGGGGGAGAGGGATTGATTTCACAAACCCTGCGCCCCCTCTCCCTTCACCCCGTGCAACCCTCCAAGGTTAGCTCTGTCTATTTGGCATGTGGACTATATAGGCCAGAAGGAAGGAAACGGCAGGGGAAGGAGGATGAGAGCAAGATACCTTCCCTGCTCAGCTATTATTCTTTGTTAACCAGTGTTTAGCACTACTCAGCCTCTCTGGTGGTTTTCATTAAGAAAGGAATCACCTTGGTTTTGCCAGGACCCCTAATCAAAACCAGACGCCTTGGAGTTTTTAATTGAAGCAAGCTGGACCTCCACGTTGTACACAACTGGCTTAATGTGACAACTTATCCCATCACTACAACAGTGTTTCCCAACCGACCGGGGAGAAAAACATCCCCTCAATGAGGGAAATCTAGGGGGTTTGTTAATATCCCACTGATTTCAGAGGGCTGTTATTGTTGAAACAACTCCAGCCTGCTATTTACTATCACATCAGTCTCTCTCTTTTCCGTGTTATGTTATTTGCATTGTGCTCGAGCTGCGTCTTTTTCTTTCTCCGGGGGTAATGTTATGACCATTAGTACAGTATCGTGGCTGCATGTGTCTGGTTCTGGCTGTTTTTTGAAGCCCGAGCGGAGTGGAGCTTGGCAGTGGGAGAGCGAGGAACACATTGTGTGACTGTGTGTCCAGTGCTAGCCAGCTCTCTGGGCAGGGGAGCTTGCTTTTAGCTGAAAGAAAACAAGAGTCTGAATGAAAACGACAAGCTTAGAGCTGAGGATGTTTTTTCAGCTACAGCCAAAGCACCAGTTCCAGTTCTTGCTGTAACCCTGCCATAAAGATAGTGTTTCATTCAGCTTTCAGTCTTTATATAACCAAGGCCACTACTGAGTTTTTTTTTTTTTCTTTCCCCTCACATGTTGACAGTTCAGTTGAACCAAAAAATTGCGCGGGGACAGATAATCTACCTGCTTCCTTCTGTAGTGCCTCTTTCCTTGCCCCCCCGCCCTTGCCCCCCCCCCCCCCCCTTGCCCTAATCCCCTGAGAGTGTTTGGATTTCTTTGAAAAACAATATTAATAATTTGGAAATGTGGCTCCTCCGGCTCCTGCTGTGTGCTTTTCTTTCTTTGCTCATTTCCTTTCCAAAGCTCCCTTGATGTGGGGCTTGTTGTGCTGTTTTCACTGGAGTGTGAGACCTCAGTGAGTTATTACCCAGGCCCCTCACCATACACCCTCGCTAACCTCTGAGACCAACGTGCACCAGGTACCAACAAAACCGACTAGGCCTGGCCTGCGTAGCATCGCTGTTCCCCGGGGGGTCCCGAGGCTGACGTGAATCAATAAAGCGTCGTGTTGTGAGACCGTTCCGTCGGCGCACGTACGACGACGCGAGAAGATAACGGGATTGAGACGTTACAGGAATAAAAAAAAAAACAAAGCTGTATTAAGTTGGCCTGATGTAATGTAAATCTGTCAGGCGTGTGCATGTGTGCCGAATGTGTGCACATGCACGCAAAGTACATGTCATCAGCCACTAATGGTTTCCCACCCAGGCAGATTTACACGGGGCAAGCCAATTGACAGTCTAGCATTCAGAAACCAGAGTCACCAAAACCATGACCACAGGCATGAACAGTATCCTCCAGGGAGGAAGATGAGAGGGAGGAAGTGAGAGAGACCGTACGTATGAACAGTGAAGCCTCAGTATCGCTGCGCATTCAATGTAATTACTTATCATAAGTCAGAGAGCCAACTAGCCTTGTCATCAAATGGCAGTACTTCATACGTTTGGCACAGACATGAAGCTCTCAATTTCTCCTCCCATCCATCACTCCCTACCGTTTTCTCCAACACCTATCTCCCTCATCTCTCTCTCTCTCTCTCTCTCTCCCCTCCATCCCTCGCTCCACACCTTCTTCCTCACGAGCGCTCTGCTTCTTCCTCAACTCGTCTGCCCTGTCCCCTTTCCACTCTGGGTGTGTGTGTGTGTGTGTGTGTGTGAGCTGAGGCAGTGATGGAGGGAGGGAGGGAACGGAGAGATGGAAGGATGGAGGGAGGCCCAGAAGAGAGGGGCAGGGAATTGGCCGCTGATCAGTGAGAGAGAGAGAGAGAGAGAGAGAGAGAGAGAGAGAGAGAGAGAGAGAGAGAGAGAGAGAGAGAGAGAGAGAGAGAGAGAGAGAGAGAGAGAGAGAGAGAGAGAGAGAGAACTGAGGGCTTCAATATGTCCCATAGCATTTGAAGTGGGACAGAGGAGTCGGAGCAGCCAATTTGGTCAGCCACAGGGAGAGAGTGTTTACTGTGTTTACAGATTGTTATTCTAACCACCCACTCCCACCAGCATCCTCAGACCCCCCCCCCCCCTCCCCTCCCCTCCTCCCCTTAGACCCTCCCTTCTTACGCACCATCCCCCCACCCTGATCGTTTCACCCTACAGGGGTGGCTGCCTCGTATTATATGATATTCTCCTGTTATATGACATTTTCAGGAAGAAACTTGTGGAGTTGCAACAAAACTGTGACGCAGCTCAGTTGTGCAATTCCTTCCAAGCCACACGGGTGGTACAATACTCAACATGACGCCCGTGTACTGTACTGTGTTGTACCGCCATGTTTCCATCCAAGTGGAAGACCCTCCAAGCCTAAAGCCCCTACCAACTTGGAGCAGTCAAAGGCAATTTTCAATGGAATATCGCGAACCCAGAAACTCTCATTCAAAAAAAAAGTCAGAGAAGCATACTCGTACCACACACACACTCTCATAGCTTCTGGTCCACCAGACGATGACAGGCACTTTTCTCCCCGTGGCCCATGATGTGTGTGATGTGGTTGGCAGAAAATCCTTCTACTGGTTTCTTTAGGGATGGGAGGGGACGATGACACACAAGGTGATGAGGGGAGAGGAGGGGTCCATCATCGGTCCCAAACATCATCATCGGTGACTGGAAACAACCCTCTGCACCGATCTCGGCACCGCGGGACCTCTCGGTGCCAAGCGAGGCCGGAGCCGAACCCATAATGATAAGTGCGTAATAGACGTGAAGCTTGATGTGCCTCCAGATTCGTCTTCGATCTTGTGAGATCTAGACTAAAAAACAGGGAGTGGTTTAGGAGAGTTGCTGATGGCCTGGCCTCCCTGTGGAGCAGATAGGCCCAAAGCAAATAAATCCTAATATAATCCTAGTTGTGGTTACACACAGCATGAGGAGACTTTTGATCTACCCCAGAAATAAAACACTACCGTACATCTGCCTCAGCGAACGATCAAACCCCCTCGCGTTGACTACGAGCCAAAAGCACCACGCCGCGCGAACGTATTGTCTTTTTTGGGGGGGATCTTACGCGATCCGTAGTGGTCGAAGCAGACAGAAGACAAGTCTGTAGCTTAATAACGTCTCATGACATATGAAACACCCACTTAAATGTAGTGGAGAATGTCTCGTTAGCCTCGATTCCTCCTGCGGCTAGAGAGACCCTCGCTTACTCTGAGCCGTTAAAACAAACAGGGAGGTCCCTGAGCACAGCGCTTTGGACAGAGGTTAAAGCAATATCCCCCGGCACTATTCATTTCAGAGAATCCATCCCACTCGCAGGCTTTGATCCTCTCTCTCACTCGCTCTCTCTCTCGCTCTTACTCCGAGGCGGCAAGGTGGTTACTGTGTATATGTATGTCTGCGAGTGTGGGTTGAAAAAAAGAGAGCCATCTCGAATCTCGACGGCCGCAGCCGCCGTGAGAGCCGATACGGCACCGCAGGGCCTTTCAGCACCCACACCCCCCCTCCTCCTCCCGAGTAAGACCGGAGTTGAACCCGACCGCGATGAGTACGTAACAGACATACTCAGCTTGATCCGCATCCAGATTTGTGGGTGTAAGTGCATGTGTGTGTGTGTGTGTGTGTTATGTGTGTGTGAAGCTGGGCTGCTGAAGGCCCCAGAGGAAAGCCCATCCCTCAGGCTGTTTACCTCCAACAGAGCTGTTTACTTGACCCCTGATGATTTAGATGCACAACCAAATAAAAACAGCCAGGGAAGTTCAAACAGCTAGTGACGCATAAAGGGTGCATGAGGTGGGACAGCACTGTGTTCGATGATGGCTCACAGCTGGACCTCCCCACATCACCTACAGCATCAGAAATGAACCAAGCAAGTAGGCCAGCAACTCGTAATCCTACATTAAGCCCTTTTTCAAACACTTAAGAAGTACTTGAGCTCTGTATAAATCTTCATAACACATAATTCTTAAAGTTTTCCATGGAAGTCGGTGGGTATTGGCCAAAAAGCTAATTTCATTGAAGTTCAGTGTTTGTGGGAGCAGAAGGCGCTTCATAAAGTTGCCAAGAGAAGCCGTTTGTAAACTCGTGCAATCATCCCCTATGTGTGTACATATAATCACGTATACCACCTCCTGGGTGGATTTCATCATATTTCAACATTTGGCCATTTGTACAAAGTTGTTTATGTTTTGACAGGAGGAGCATTGTTGTGTAGCAACGGATCCATTTACATAATTTCGTGATGCCGTAAGAAGTTACATAATCTCCCCGTTCATTTGGATCGAAGCGCAGCTCCCTTCAAGGCCCCTGGACCTGCAGGATACACACCCATACGCTCACACACACACACACACACAGGTTTGTTGCGCACACAAACACGATCGCCCACAAATTAACACTCGGATACTTTAGTAGACTGGTGGATGCACAACTTTAATGTGAAGATAATGGATGTAGAGACAGAGAAAGATAGAGAGGGGAAGAGATGAGCACATGCCTTCGCAAAAATAAACCAAATAAACCTATTGTTACTTTTGTCTGGATAAGTAAACATTCATGACCCAGATGTGTCGGTTCTTGATGAACTGAGCCTGTCGAAGGTGCACGCAGCTGAAGATTGTTCTGGATACGGTGATGTAGACCCCTGCTGCTGAACTCGGGCATGGGGAACATATGCCAAAGCATAATTCAGTTGTGGCAACTACCGTAGCAAGGGAAATATTTGAGACCGTATAGCTTAGATCATGTTCTCACATGGGATGATGTCACTCCCTTCAAATAACTAGGGAGTTTGCACAGGTCACTTTACACATTTAACCACATACTCGTACCCAAGTACCCCAGTCATAATGGTGCGCGGGTCCCATTCACGTTTGCGCACACGCATGTAGACGTGCGCACGCGGGTGCACATCCACACACACACACACACACACCCACACGTGCACATGTCTTACACACATCCAGGGTTTCTCTCTTAGTAATGGGCTGTGGTAAGCTGCTTGAAATAGAAGAAGGACAGAGGAGGAGAGGAGGAGAGGAGGAGGAAAGGAGGAGGAGAAGGCAAACACATACTTATAGATGCATTTACCAGCCCAAGGTAGATAGTAGCCCACCAGCAGGAACAAAGCACCATCAAAAATGATCAGCCAACCGTAGCAGGTGGCTAAATCTGGCCGTGCGTGCGGCGGACACTGACACAGCGAGAAGCGTCTTCACAGGGACAAGCAGGTAGGTGAGACCGGGAGAGAACATCATGATGGACCTCACAAAAAAAAATAAAAAGAAACCCACACATGGTAGGTGATGAAAATGATGTGAAAATGGATATATGGTTGGACCTCAGCTGTTTCTAATGTGGTGAGAGAAATATGAAGAGGGTGGAAGAGCCACTAAAAATGGTTTTGAGCTTGAGCTGTGTTGAGCTCTGTTCCATGATTGAAGCAGTGACCTTATAGCTGAATCCTGTATAAAATCTGTCTGACATCACTGAAGCTTTTCCATCTAGCAATTTGAGCGCTGTTTTATTTGGAGAATGTGATAGTCTCTCACCCTATTTTACTTCCACGCACACTCGCTCACTTTTATGCCATATATGCACATTCACACAGGCACATGCATGCACGACTCACACACACACACACACACACACACACGCGCGTGCGCACATATACTAAGTGTTTTCAGACAGGGAGTGTGAGTGATATTCCTGGTGTGGTTGAAGGGTGGAGTGGGGAACGCTGGACCAAACCTGGTATAAAGTTAGAATCCTGTTGCCATATGAAGATGACCTCATTTTCAAAAGTGAGGGAAACCCTGATGGATACATTGGAACAAAACACAATGGCGGGGCACCCCAACCTCCCTGTCATGCGCGATAATAATCTCATAACAGTGAGTGATATGATTTGAGAAAGAGTTGGCGAGAGTTGCCGGCGCGATGATGTCAGTTTATGACTCCACGGCTCCATGATGGTGCCAGTGAGTGCCCCGATCACATGACACTGATGGATCTGAGCGAAAAAGGAGTAAATCCAGCGCAGGGGTCATATCAGAACGCAAACGTCTCACTCTATGTATGTTATGGATGTCTCATGGCTGTTTTCACTCAGGCTATATGATGAAGGAAGGAACATCTTTGTAATGGCTGTCATGGAATAAACCAAGAGTAATCAAGCAGATTACTTGGCTCTATATTGTCTCGGCCCTGCCAACGGTGCGGCTTTTGTGCTGGTAAATATTTGCTGTGAGTTGAGTAGCATGGCATCGGCACATCACAGGGACATTTTGTGTTTCCCAAACATTAGGCCGGTGACGTCAGGAAGCCCTAATGATGTTTAACAAGCCCACCCAGTCCAGCATCACCCCGTAAACAACCCTGATATACCCTTAGTCCCCCTGTCCAACTACCTAAAAGCACAACAGAGCCCTACACCCACTTAACCTGGCCACCCTCTGGAACTCCATGTAATTTTAAGGTAACAAAAACAACCACTCGGCTCTATGCAACATTTTATAACCTCATTTTGATCCCCCCCCCACCCCCCCCCCCCCAACCTGCGCGTGGGGCGGGGGCTGCTCAGCGTCGGCCTACTGGAGGACACGGCTCAGCTGGTTTGGTGTGGGGGAAACCCTGCTTGATAATTGGAAAAGAAGGAAAAGGACCTCCTGAAGGTTAGCATGGAAAACCCGTGACGTCACCGCTCCTAAAGAGAGAGCTATAGCAAAAGGTGAGAAAAGGGAGACAGAGGGGTTGCGGGGTTGAGAGAAGGAGAAGCCAGCAGGACGGAGGAAGAGACGGAGGATGGAAAAGTGACAGTAAAAAGTCGTAATTTGTGACTGATTAGCAACCGTTTCCAATTAGAACAGCAGAGGACAGGAAAACCGGAGGGAGGGAGGGAGGGAGGGATGGGGTCGGTGGGGTTCATTTCCATCCAGCAACTCTCAAAACACACACACACACACACACACACACACACACACACACACACACACACACAAACAAGAAATCGCATGGAGCAGAGTTTTCCAGCAGGAGCCCAATTTGTGTTTAGGCTCACTTACACTATTATATTGGTCCAGTATGATCTCAGCTCAGACTGAGGCTAAATGTCTGTGTCTGTCTGTTTGTAGGTGGGATTTTGTGTGTGTGTGTGTGTGTGTGTGTGTGTGTGTGTGTGTGCCTGCGCGCGCCCACACGGCCGTGCGTGTGTGTGCGCCCACACGGACGTGCACGTTTGCATGCGTGCGTGTCACTGCGCATTTGTGATGTACATGTTTACATGTGCGGCTGCGGGCGCACATATATGTGTGCGTGTGTGTGTGTGTGTGTGTGTGTGGCTGCCAGTGTGTCTGACAGGAGAGCAGAGGTCATGCTAAGGTTGGGATGAAGTCAGAATGTAATTATGCTTCAATGAACCAAAGGGGAAGTAATAAAGACCAGCTGCATGTTGTGTGACTCTTAAAAGTTCCACTTAAAGTAAGCTGCACATTCTCTCTCCTCTCCTGCGCTGTGCTGAGAAGGGGAATACACAGTACACTAATGCTTCTGCCTTGAAAAAGGGATATGTGGAGAGTTTAGAAACACACACACACACACACACACACACACACACTCACACACACACACACACGCGCAGACATTATTAAAAAGCACAGCGTAAGCAGCAAATAAAGAGATAATAAAAATGGGCAAAATATTTCCTCTCACATTCTAATGGGCGGGGTTGCCAAGGTGACCTGGCGTGCAGCCAGGGACAGAGATGGTCACCGAGTGCATATAGGGGAGGAAAGGGGGTAGGAAGGGAGAGTTACACACCAGGTGGTTTCACTCGGGTGATCCAGTCTCGACTGCCTGTGTCAAAAAAAAGAAGGGAAGGGAAAGAAAAAATATCAACTGGCCTGTCAAAAACAAGTGGGGGAAAAGGGAGAACTTTATCTACCCCTGTGTGAGCCTCCCTCTCGCTCTACTGTGCCTTTTTCCTCTTTTCTTTCTCTCCCTTCCTACATCCTAAATCGCAATCTATTCTTTCTTTCTTTCTTTCTCTCTCTCCCTCTCTCTCATCATCCTCTCCCCATCCGTCTCACTCAGACATGTTTTCCAGGGCCTGCCATCCATAGATACCGTATCCACCAACAGTAGCCCGCCAGTGTCTAGTGGGGGAGCCCCTGGGGAAGGTGGAGAACTGGGGGGGGGGGGTAGTGCCTCTGGGGAAGGTCTGCTGGGTACGGGGTGATACGGGCGAGTCGGAGGGGGAGGCCGTAAGCCCTACTACCTGATAACCACGGCAGCCCTACTATCTGGAGACGCACGGAGGGAGAAACACACTGGCCCGCGTCCAGTACAACAATACAGAGAAAAATGGGTGAGGCATACTTGAATTTAAACGATATTGATGGTAGCGCCTCCCCGGTTGTGTCACTTATAACCCGGGGGTCAACATACATCCCATATTGCGTGCAAAAAGAATTCATTACATTTCCAGTGTTTATTTGTTATTAAAAACCCACCGGACTCAAATAAACCATCCACGTCAGGAGGGAGTCAAACCCCGTATGTACTGTTCTTGTAAAATTGCTACAAATGTTTGTTTATTGTATTAAATTAAATCTTATTGTGGTGCTATAGGTTTACATGACAACAGTTTTTCACAAAGGCCACGACGGTGTGCAATTTTCCCTGTGAACGTTTTTTAAAGTCACATTAAAACATGAATAAACTCTATAAAAGGAGAGAAACTGGCTTTCAATCTCCAGCCCGGTTCATACACACACTTACAATGTTGCGTAAAATCTCCTCATAATACGTGGCTTATGGGATCCCATGAAAGTATTTATGAGTTATTGGGAACTTATATGAAGGGAAGGCTTAGAAGTGCAGCTTGGCTCTGGAAAGCTCAGTGTGCTAGGAAAGAAAAAAAAAAAAGAAGCCTGGATTCCATGAGCCTCCCGGTGAAAAACAAGCAGGAGTTTATCAGGGAAACTACAAGTCACTGGGTCCTGATGTGGCAACTGGAAGCTGCTGTCAGAAGGGGCTCTACGTTAACAGATACTCAGCAGTCACCAGTCATCCTTGAAACATGTGGTTCCTGTAAAAACAGCCCCTGGTCCCCCTCATGCACCACCCGCCGCCCCCCCGCCACACCGCCCAATCAGCGGGGGGAGAGAGAGAGAGATGTGTTTTTTCCTGAGGGTATCCCCCCTGGGTATGATGTATGTGTGAGTGAGGGTGTGTGTGTGTGTGTGTGTGCGTGCGTGCGTGCGTGCGTGTGAACTGGGGCTGTTCATTATTTTGGTGTCAAGGTCCACACCACAGCGCTGCAACTGGGACTGATTTAGATCTGACGCACTCGGTGACTCTGGCGCTGTTTCTCTGACAAACAGTTTCATGTCAGTCTTGTCCAATTTAGCTATAAATAGTAAAGCATTGATATTGACGTGTTGGGCGTTTAGCTGGCGCTCTTATACTTACGTTAATTGCAACAGTAGACAACGCTTTGAACTCATTTGCAACGGTCGAAAGCCGGCCAAAATAAAAGATGCAACAAATACAGAGACGTTCTAGGTAACAAAATAAGAGCCGTTGTTTCAGGTGCAAGTGGGGAAGAGCACCGTATGATTTAAGGGGGGAGAGGAGAGGACGGGAAAGGGGGAAGTGTTTTGTTTTTTTAAAGAGATGAGTTTTCAATTCACGCCAGGGGATCGGGTGTGACTCCGCCATCCTGAGCGGAGTCGGGAGGTCATTCCAAAATTAGGAAACCGAGAGAGAGAGAATTTGTCGAGGCCGGGTCGAGCGATGACCAGGCGCTTCCAGTAGCAGCAACGTGAACTCAGCGACTGTTTCATTTTTTGTTTTTTTTTGTCCTTGATTTTTTTTTTCACTCGACCTATGACACTTCTTCTGGTACAGGGAAGACGGCGCCGCGCCAGAAAGTCGTCCCCGAATACGTGCGCCAAAACACGCAAACGCCGCTACATTTCACAGCTCATATCGCTCTGATTATGTGACAACTCAGCGCCGCGATCTAGTAAACACATCCTTTTCAAAACTTCAACGCCGCTCCTTACAATAGAGCTTTTACTCCTGGAAAGCCAAACAACATATTGGGAGCAAAAAGACACACACACACATCTCCTGAAAACACATCAGACTTAAAAAAAAAAAAAAAAAACCTGGACGAAAACACATCCTGTCTCATATTCAAACCCGACTGGCCCGGCGGCAGACAACAGTTACATCCCAAATAACAGACAGGTTGGTGTCAGGGTTGGCAGAGTGAGCGTGCCCAGGGAGGGTGGGTGGTGGGTGGGGGGAAGCGGATGCAGCTGGGTCCAAGGTGGGGCCTCTGACCCCCGGGCCACCCCTTACCAAAGAGATGTCTGTTAAGGGGAAATCCTCTTTAATGGTCACAGGAAATCAGACAGTCTGGGCAAAAATATGAGGACATAGCCCAAGCTTGCACGCACACAGAGACACACACACACACACACACACACACATTCATTTAGCGCAAAGACACACAGACAGGTGGAACGATGGACAGACAGTTAAGACAGACCGACGCTAAAAAAGCCCTTGGAGCCAAATCTCTTATCCAGATGCGGAGATGCAACATCTTCCTGAAAGCACACCGCGGCTGATGCTCTTGCCATCGATGCACTATCCATTCGCTCTCTATCACACAAACACGTTTCCTCTCATATACATTGACGCTATAACATTTACAGAGGCTAATACCCCCGCTGCTCTTCCACCTCATGTGCCACATTTATCAAGGGCGGCCCGTGTGTAAAAAACCTTGAAGCGAATAGAAACGCCGGGCCAAAAAACTGATTTCACAAATGAAGCGTGTGCCAAATGTTTTCGTTAAGCTCTCTTTTCTGTGAAATGTGTTTCATTGCGTACATTAAACTTGCTTTCTGTATAAATTTGTTAGTATTTTGCGTGATAAATGGAGGCCCACTGAGCGGCGGTCTGTGCTGTAGTTGAGTTAAGATGAGGACATGGAATGACCAGGCCTGAAAACCGAACACCAGAACCCCCGAGAGTCCCCCAACTCCACTATAAACCCTGTCAAAGCTCTGTTTGAGGAGGTGTGTGTGTATATGTGTTTGTGTGTGTGTGTGTGTGTGTGTGTGTGTGTGTGTGTGTGTGTGTGTGTGTGTGTGTGTGTGTGTGTGTGTGTGTGTATGTGTGTGTCCAACCCACATTTTCTGAGAGTTCTGCCAAACACAGATCCATGTAAGGTCATTAGCCCACCTCGGACGTCTCTGCTTTGTGTCTTAATGGCAACTTCCCAAACACTGAGCTCCTCTCTGCCAGGGCTTCCCACAACTCACACAAATGCACTCTCTCTCTCTCTCTCTCACACACACACACACACACACACACGCAAGCACGCACGCACGCACGCACGCACGCATACACAGTATACAACCTGGCTGCCATAGTGTAGGAGGGCTGGAGGAGCCCAGACATTGGTCTATAAATAGTGGTTGGTCTGATTGTGTGGTGCCCTGGGTGAACAGAAGTTATTTAAACTGTGACTGTATGTGCTGTCATTATTTCCTTCGTCTGGACCACTGGCACACACACAGCTCCGCTCCATCCCCCGGGGACGCCCGCGGGCAGTGGCCGGGGTCAAATAGCCTCCAGCGTTTGCTTCAACCTTATTGGAGCACCAACAGGGGTTACCGCATGTGGACGGTGTCAGATAATCTGTCAATCTGAGGAAAATATTGATGATTCACTTACAAATAACCTAAATTTACTGGCACATGAGACAACAATTGCGAAGAACACAACATTTGACGCAGGTCTTCAGTGAATTTCGATGTTTTTATGTGCTTCTACACGTCTGAGCCTCTCTGAGTGCTGTAAAAGGGTCACGTTTTGGCACTGAAGCGCAGCAGTGGACAAGGGAGGTTGTGTTGCCTTTGATGCCTTCTCGACTTGCCTTTTTTGCTCCGTTTTTTCCAGGAATGCACCACCTCGGGGAATTACACCTTTTTCACCATGCGGGGCTGACTAATAGCGGACTGAGCAATGTAGGCCGGACCAGCCAGTGAATACTCAAGAGGGGGAAAAAAAGGAAGCGGGACAGTTCGGACAGCTCTTTGTGGCGTGGCTTGAGGTCTGTGTGTGCCCTCAATAGTGTCCTGTAACACGGTTCTCCCTCTCATTCACTATTGTGCCTCTCGCTCTTATAATGCAGATGGGAGCTGGCCGCATCACCATCGATAAGGCAATCTGCTCTGAATAACAGGGCTGGTGGAAGATAGGGGGGAGATGACATCACCTCGCGAGAGGGCTGTGGGAAGGTTACGTTCCTCTCTGGAATGATACGATCGAGACGGGAGCCTGCTGTTTCTTCAAATCCGATTATTCCGCTAATTCCTCAACGTCCACACCTCCACACATCCAGGCACTGAGCACTTCATCCAATGTCAGATGATGGGTATACCAGTTTGCTGAGGTGGCTCATCGGATGGAGAAAAGGTGAAAAATGCAAGCCTACATCAAATGAATAGATACGTTTTGAGGTCAACCAATCATATAGGGATGCTCATATAGGATAACCAGTCTTAAAGGATAACACAGGTGTTTTTCTTGTTCCAGTCGTCTTGCCCCTCTGGTGTCTGCACTCAGTCATAGCTGGATACATCAGGGTTTGTTTTCCTGCCTTCAGACGAAGCCAAATGCTGCCATTCATTTTCATCCAATATGAACAACAACTTCCCACAGACTTGAAAAACTGCCCGAGCTAGATAATCCATCAAAGCAAACACGAAGCCTTAATTTGTTTTGTCAAAGTTTCTCGTTTTTTTTGGGGGTTTTTTTTGCCCAAGTGTGCCCAAATTAGTGCACGCATTACGTTACGCTCTGCTTCCTGCCAATCACCTGACACCCACAGGAAGAAATGGAAGCCTCCGCCAGGAAATAATCCCTCAAAAACATGTTGCCTTATAAATTAATTTCAAGCTAGGTTGTAAAGTTTGTGTTAAAAAAAAAAAAAAAAGAGGAAAAAAAGAGGAAATGTTAAAAACATGTACTTTCATAGTGCATGCATTGATTGGAGTCGTAGACAGTAGTGAATGGGCTATAACTCTTCTCCTTTAACAACATACCTAGGCAATGAAAGCAAATGTTACTGTTTATTAGACCCATGCATGGATGAGGTCAGTGTGTTTAAGGCTATTGATATGTTGGGTATTTCAGTAAGTCTTAAACACATAAACACACACACACACACACACACACACACACACACACACACACACACACACACACACACAGTATGACTCAATGACTCAGGCCTGCAGAATGTGTTTGCTGCCTGCTCAGCTCTCATCTGGAAGCCCCAGACATGAGATAAGATGGATCCAATGATGACTGTCTGACCGGAGGAAGACGACCCCCTGGGATGCCCCGAGCCCCGTTGCCCACCCCACACGCACACACACACACACACACACACACACACACACACTCACTCACAATTGACACAAACACAGCAGCGCACAAACAACCCCCAGCCAGCTCTATAGCATAGCCCCTCTAATCCCAAAATAATCATATGAAGCAGTGTGCGGGTGATCCACTGCATATGGCCGAGAGGAAATTTACACACGCCACCCATTCATTTACGTAGCTGTTTATCTATGATTAATCAGAGCACTACATCCTGTCACCCGCTTGCAAAACAAGTCATATATCTGCAGGCTAATGGTCCAGAACAGTATTGTGTAATGTTTAATGTCTGCTGCAATGGATTTATGTATGTATGGACGGAGGAGTTTCAAATGGGAAAGGCATGTCTAAGTGGAACCCGTAAACACAACATGTTTTCTGGGGGGAAATCGTGATGTACGTGGAGGACGTGCTACGGCGCGGAGAAGCCCGCGAGACGGGAGGTGATGAGAGGAGGTATCTTCCACCAGGTATTCTTTCCAAAGTGTGTGTGTGTGTGTGTGTGTGTGTGTGTGTGTGTGTGTGTGTGTGTCTCAGTGAGTGGGCTGGAATGCTGTGCTGCTCAGTGACCTGCCTCAGTCCACTGCTGCTGCTGCTGCGATCTCAGAAATAGATTGGATTTCACCTCAGAAGGAACAGAGTGCCCCTGCTGCCAAACACACACACACACACACACACACACACACACAGATGCAGTACATGGTCAATCAGACACACGCTCAACACACACTCCCCTTATTCCTGAGTCACATACAGCAGCCACACATAGAGGATCCTACGTACACACATTAAATCCCATTACAGATCCATCCGTGTCACTTTACCCCCCTCGCCCCGTTCGTTTTCCTCTCCGGCCAAACGCAACACAGTCTGGAAAATCAACATGGATCCATTCCCGTCATTGCCATAGTTGCCATTTTCATAGCCTCAGATTTTTTTCCAGGCTTTCCAGAGCGGAGAACCTCTGTTTGTTTTTACTGCTACTGTCACACATTCAGCTGCCCCGCAAACTGATTCACGCTGCTGAACTCGACACAGCTCCTTTGTATCGTGAAATAGGCACACGAACTGCACATAGTACATTCTTTACACACACACACACACACACACACACACGGTCGATCCTTGACCTGAACGCTTGGACATGCATGCTCTCATGCATTAATGGCAGATAACAAAAAAAGACGTCTCCTCAAAAACGCACGCTCAGCCCTGCCGGTAAGAAGGTAACATCAGAGTTTCCTCCAGCCCCCCCTTGTCAGGAAATAATAAGTGGCATTTAACAGGCTCAAAGAGAGAGAGACAGAGGGAGAGAGAAAAGCAAGATGGATGGAGAGAGAGAGAGAGAAGAGAGAGAGAGAGAGAGAGAGAGCAGCCACCGTGTCCATTCACACAAAGAGTGTGTTTGAGCGCCAGCGTTGCAGATGGAGCGAGTGAGTGCGTAATAACAACGTCGGTGACTGATATTTCTTTAACGCCGGAGCGCCGTTCTCCTCCGCATGGAAAAGTGAGAAAAACAGCGTATTCACCTGATGCCAGACCATAACATTATGACCCGCTGCCTGTTATATTTACTGGTGGGGAAGACGCGGTGGTGCAGGAAGCAGCTATAACATTGTTTTTCCCTCCTGTTAAAGAGCCTGTGTTCTAGTAAAACTTTGGGGGGTTCGAACCCACAGCTCCCCTCGATCTGCTTCCAGGGGGAAAGCTGAGTCACCTGAGCCCGCCTCTCTCTCTCTCTCTCTCTCTCTCTCTCCCCCTCCACCCCCTGGCTCTCCCTCCGTCGATCTCTCCATCTCTCTTTCCCTCCGCTTCTCTTTCTCTCAGAGTTAAACCACAGAGCGCAGGCACTCTGGGCCAAAAAATGAAAAACAAGAAGACATTTTTATTCCAAATGTACTCACTGTAATGGATCCATAATGTAACCCAGAGGAGAATCTGCTTTCACATACTGTACACCACTAAGTGGGCCAGTAATGTATACAGTGGATAGATGCATTGAAATGTGAGCCCAGGTCTATTGTAATTGTGCCAATACAGCGCCGTTACGCAAGAAGACGGTGAAAAAGACAACGGAAGAGGGAGGTCAAAGAAGTGGAATGGAAATCCTCCTATGTGAGTCACTTGGCCATGGGCTAGGATCTCAAGATGTCATCGACACAACAGAGGGATCTCTCTGTCTCGCACTCACACTCACCCACACACACACACACACACACACACACTCACACACACTCACACACACACAAACAGATATTGTGTTACAGGAACAACAACTGAGAACAGAGGGGAAAAAACAGGCCACGATCACAACAAGGCTGAGGCAAGATGGATCTGTTGTTGTCTGGAGGAGGACATCGCAGAGAAAACTTTTAAATTACAAATAGATTAGCCCACTGTGATGTTGTTGTGTGGTCTCTCTGTAAACTCCCTCAAGATTTTTGTTTTGGGGTTTGCGCGGATTCCTTCTCTTTTGTTTGTCTTCAGGAGACCCAGGAATCTCTCCGGTGGGGGGAGGAGGAGGGGGAGGGGGGGCCAGAGAGACCGTATCACCAAGAACCACGACGCTCAAAAAACCCCTGAGTCCGCATCTCCAAACAACATCGCGACGCGGTGACGTTAACCCGCTCGACCCTCCCCCCGCGCATTAACGTCACCGCATCGCACTCGATTTTAAAGAAGCGCCGTTTACCGAGCGTCCCGGCGGGTGACACGTGTCCGACCGGGAACCGAGGTGCGCGACGGGAAGAGGGGGGCGATCGGGCCGCCGTTCCATCTCCCTCTTGGCCGACTCGGGTCCAGCTCCCAGGGCTCGCGGGCTGATGTTGTTATTGTTGTTTTTCGTGCTGAGAACAGGAGTCCCGGCCAAAACGTACTCCTGTTACAATAACAAGACCTGGAGGGCCCCTCGCTCCGCTCCGCTCTCGCTCCACGCCGGGGCTTTATTGGTACAGGGGAGCACCAACAACTATGTCTGTGGACAATCAACAACCAATTTGCTGAGGGGCGGGATGGGAGTTCAGCCAGAGACTGTTCTTTTCTTCTGTCTTTCCCCCCGGGCGGTGAGTTTCTGTCACTGCTAGACAACCATCTCTGCTCACTTCCTCTTGAGTGTCGTCTGCGACCGCAAGGGGCCACAAGCAGATTTTAGAGGCCATCTGAAATGTGTGCCAGAACATTGTGGCCTATCTCGGTTGTAAACACACACAAATGTGGGGGGGGGGTGGATGTGTGTAGTGTCTTCTACACACACACACAAATGTGGGGGGATGGTGGGGGGGGGGGTGCAAACACACACAAACACACACACACACATACATACATCCAGAGACCAACGGGGGGGAAAAGTTGGCTCTGGAAGGCGGTTAGAATCCTTCAGGCATCTAATTGAAGCCCTTGTACTGTAACGTGTCATTACGATGATACATAATTGTAATGATAACTACAATAATTGTGAACTCCCTGCTAACAGGGTTAACAAAGGGGTTAGTGATGCCGAGGGTGGGGATTAGGATGCCAGTGGAACCCCTCAGACCCGGCTGTGCCCCCACATACTGGGGAAAGCCCGGCTCATTCCATCACCAACTATTTACATAACTTCCATGGAGAAAATTGGCCCCGTAGCAGTTAGCTTTTTCCATGTGTGCCACACAGTGGAGACGCTGTTACGATAATCGTCCTTTTACACGAGCGGAGGGCATATGCAGTACAGTATTTACAGTAAGAAAATAAAAGACGGGGAGAGAGAGAGAGAGAGAGAGGAAAAAGGGAGAGAGAGAGAGAAAGAGAGAAGTGCTGATCAGGAAAGAGTGTGGGGTTCCACGGATATTCCCCCAACACAAACACATCCCAGCGTTGATTTCTGTCATTTTCTTGGCTCTGTGAAGTCCAGGCGCTGGCAGCAGGGCCAGCTCTCTGATGGCTTGTGTGATTGGCTGTCATGGTAGCTTGGAGGTGGCTCCCCCGCTGCCCCCTTTTCCCCTTCCCCTCCCCCCCCCCCTCCCCCCCCCGGTGTCGCTAGTCTCTCCTCAGCCTATACTCTCTCTCTCTCCTTCGTCTCTCTCTCTTCCATACTTCTCCACTTCTACTACTCTCTCTCTCTCTCTCTCTCTCTGTCTGCCTTTTTTCTTCTCTCCCTCCTCTCTAACCCCAGCTGAAACAACATCTCAACCTGGGCCCAGCGGTGCTGCCTGCTACACCTACTGCCCAGCTGGCATCCATTGTTTGCAATTAGTACAGAGGCATGTGTGGGACAACACGGCGTACATGCATATATACGTGCACGCTCGCTTTGTGTGTGCGTGCGTGCGTGCGTGTGTGCGTGCATTTTGCGAGCGTGCACCCGATGTGTCAGTGGGTGCAAATGCGTGCGTGCGTGCGAACATCCCAAAGCGGTGGGTTTTTTTGGGGGGGTTTTTTCGCGTACTTTATCAGCAGAAAATCAGGCAGCCTGGGAACGAGCGTGAAAAGACACAGGTTTGAACAGGTCCAATTATTAGGAACAATCCGTCAATATGCAGAGCGAGTCTTGGAGCGGGCTCAGCAGAAAAAACATGGCAAAAAAAAAAAAAAGTGAAAGCAGAAAAAATGCGGTTCTTACGAGGAGGGAGAGAAAAATCTGTCTTTAAAATCCCCCTGCTTCGGCTTGCCAACTTTCTGCTGGCTGTTGGTAGTGCGGAAATGAGAGCGTGCTAGATTCTCCCCTCCCGAGAATAACACAAACCCCTCAAAGCTCAAATCAAACACACAATCCACGTCACAGGAAACCATTTTGAAGCGTAAAACCTCCCAATGGGAGCTCCATTTGAATGCTGCGGGTATGTGCTGCCTCGCTCGCCCCCTGCACCTCCCTCTCTCTCCCCTCTCGCTCTCTCAAGGCTTCAACCACAACCTAACCCGAACCACACCACCTCTCAGACGACAAGACTCCCTTTCTCTCACTCCCTGTCCATTTCACCCTTTCTTCCTTCCTTTCTTCCTTTCCTTCTTTCTTTTTCTTCTTTCGCCCCTGCTAACAGCAGTTCTAATTGCATCCTCAACAATGAAAATGAAAAACTAAAGCATGGCACCGCATGCCATGTGTGTTTGTGTGTGTGTGTGTGTGTGTGTGTGTGTGTGTGCGTGTGTGTGTGTGTGTGTAGCACTCCCATGCCTACCCAGCTTGGTGCCAGGGTCAGGAAGAGGCGAAGATATATGAAGCATATTTAATGTGAATAAGTATGTGAACACACACAAACACACACACACACCACACACACACATCTTAATCAGACTAAGGGTCATGAGCCAGGCTTCTGTCGTACTCAAGTGACCTCTCCTGCCACTACACCCCCCCCCCCCAGCCCTAAACCTCAACCACAACCCCTCGTACCCCCATCCTGCTCTCCCCACCTCTCTAAACCACCTCTTCCCTCTCCCCTCACCCCTTTTTCATCCTCTTTGCCTGGCATTTGAAAGGCAGAGGTCAGAAGGGCATATGGGAGGCAATCAAAGAGGTTTGTTTTGGCTCTCTCACCCCCACACCAAGTCCTTGGCTGTGGAGAAGCAATGCCGCCACCTTGCCTGCTTGCTGCCTGGGAAACAAACACATCCTTAATCACCCAGAGGCCCTCTATCCGCCAAGGCCACACTAGTTGAGCACCATCTGACAAACTCAGGCCAGAGAAGTTGGACTCCATCTGATGAACTCCGGCCATACGAGTCAAGCCCCGTCTACTGAACTCAGGCCACATTAGTGGCAGCCAGACTGTCAAATCCAGGTCGCACTAGTTGAGTACCCTTTGTTGAAACGAGGCCAGCGAGGCCCGTACTATTCGAGCTCAGTTGCTGCTGATCCCGGGCCACCCTAATCAAGCCCTCATGGTCAAACCCAGGCCAGGGTAGTCAGACCCCATCTATTGAATATAGGCCACACAAGTTCAGCCGTGCTCGAAATCAAGCCAGACAAGACTGATCCACGTTGGCTCGCTGAGCAGTTCTGTCATTACGTTGGCTAAGTGTTGGCTGACAGCGGGCTTCTCTGACGTAAGCAGCGCACAGCTGAGGGCTGGCAGAGAAACGAGATGTAAGACAGGAAAGAAGTTGCTCTTAAATGAGAGCCAATGGGCTTCAGCCATTTAGACCAGAGAGTAGTTGGACAAGTCGTCTCACACCATCCATTGAGTACGCTTCTTTCTAATCCCAAAAACCACAACCTAACTCTTTAATCTCACTCTATTTTTCTAGTTCTATTTTTTCCATCGGTGTCTCTCTCGCCAACTCACCTTCTCTCCTGTAAGATTTTCCTAACCACCCTCCGTCATTTAGCTCAATGCTCTTTAGTTTACTTTCACTCTCACGCCCTTCACATGTCATTCAACAGGTCCATGAATGACTAAGATTAAACGAGTGAGTGTGTTCAAGCCTGAGAGAGTGTGTGTGTGTGTGTGTGTGTGTGTGTGTGTGTGTGTGTGTGTGTGTGTGTGTGTGTGTGCATCTAAAACACATACAGAAGTTCTCACTGCTCCCCCAGCGATGTCTGTTTGGGGCGGGGCCTCTCCGATCTGCATTATACTGCAAACCACAGCATTCTCAGACCTTAAAGAATCTCCCTGTTGGGATGCATGTACTGAGTTAACCCCTCCCCACACACACACACACACACACACGCACACGCACACACACACACATACAGTACATACCATCACCACCACTTCCACCACATCACACGCTCTCTCCATTGGGATGTCAGACAATTAACCTAGAGGCTGTCCTCCCCGGGTGATAAAGAGAGATCCTGGTCTGATTGTGCGTGACGAGACTCGAGTCACTGACTAGAAGAGACTCGTGTTAAAGTACATAAGATCTCATCACTCGGGAGGAAATGAATTCACGCGATGTTCGAGCCGCATTGTTCCCATGGCCTCTCCTCCTCCTCTCCTCTCCTCTCCTCTCTGAACCCGGTTTCAGGTCGTGGTGACCTGCAGGCATCGTAGACCTGCTGATCCCTATCGGGGCCCACCACGCAGTCGGGCGGCAGCGGGAGTGGTAAGCAGGTACACCAAACTCTGAGACTGGGACTTCCTGGAAGTTCAGCATCAGGGATCAGTCTGGGTTATTGACTTGGCAAGGCCTCCAGCCAGTACGTTTCCACCGGCTAGGGGCTCACTGACTGCACAAGCGCACATGTGTGTGTGTGTGTGTATGTGTGTGTGTGTGTGTGATCCCATCAGCTGCTCCATACTCTATCCAGACCGGTGCTCTATGCTCTGTAGTCCAGATGGGTGGCCAGGCCCCAGTTGATTTCTGTTATGACAATTGAACTCATTTGAACCATTCATTCCCTTTCTTTCTTTCTCTCTCTCTCTGGCTCGGTCTCTCTTTCTCTCGGCACATCAAACCAGCTCACCTCTCTTCCCTTGCTCTTCTTATGTAGCATTATTATTATTAGCTTGTTTAAAATGCAAATGTATGTGTTGAGCAGCTGCCGGGGGACAGGGACCACCCAGTCGGTAGAAAGCATTGTGTTGATTGCAGATAAGCTGTAATGGAGTGTCGGGGGAAATTCTTTTCCCCTTTTCAGACGGATGGCTGTGCATAAGCCTCACAAACACTATGGTGTCGCAAAAAAAAACAATACCTCTTAGCCCCCCCCCCCCCTCCCGGTCGCGACGAACAAATCTCCCCGTACAGACAGATTAAAAACCCTGCGACAGCCTCCTCTGAGAGGCAGGCTGGCATATGCCATCTTCTATTGTCAAGCACTCTAATTGATCCTAATTGATGTTGTGACAATGGGCAAAGGGGAAGGATCACTGGGAGAAAAGGAAAGTGGGACAACAGGGTTCAGCTCCTTAACGTCAGGGTTGGGGGGGGGGGGTCAAGCCGTTAGCGGTGTGGCGAGTTCAGCGGAGAAACCAGAAGGAGACGTCGCCGGGTTTTAAACATATTAGTCATCGGATCCTTCGTGTTCCAATGTAAGCCGACGCACGGACAAGACACGCTAACAAACACGGAGATGTTTCTCATGTCGAGCCAGAGGCGAGATCGCCATCGCGCGCCAGAAGAGACGTCCAGCGTTTGAAAGGGAAACACCTCATCTTATCAAGTAGTTCCTTCTATGTAAGCAAACTCACTATGGGATTTATAACATTTTCAAAGAATGGTATCAATTATATCTCAAAATGGAAGAAACCCTTCAACTCTTTGAAGCTTGTTGGGTTGAATGGAAATCAGCTTTGTTGTATTTTGAGTGGGAAAACGCACAAAAAGTCACTCTGTCTGCTTTGAGATATCAGATCAGATCACATATCAGATCTCAACTTTAGTGGACCAACAATAGGAAATACTTTTAAAAAAAGAAAGTATATGGAGTGTCCATTTTCTCAGGATAGGAAACAGCTAGGCCTCTTGTGTTTTTCAACAGTGTCCTCCTTTAGTTGTTGGTCCTGGCCTTCAGCCAGCGTCTGTGTGTGTGGTTGTGAGTACAGTATGTGTGTGTATATAAGTACTGGGGCCACATCAGGGTGCATTTAATGTATGTGTGTGAGTGGTGCTTTGAGTTTGCCGGACAACCAACCATGAACATGAGTGTGTGCGTGTGTGTGTGTGTGTGTGTGTGTAGTCACAATTCTTGGAAAAACGGAACATTACATTTCTTATGTATGGGTGCATACAGTGCATGGTCTCACACTAAAACAGACACACACACACACACACACACACACTTACGGGGTGACAGAGTGCACTGGCTGAGCTCAGATGAACCAATGGCAACCTGGGGAAGGAGGAATGTGTATGGCGCGAGTCCAAGAGAGGCCGTCAGAATCCTCAGCAGGCAACCCCGGTTGTCTTAGTGAACATTAGTGTGAGTGTGTGGGAGTGTGTGCGTCCGCGCACGCAGGAGAGGCTGGTGGGGGTAGTAATTGTGTAACTGTATGAGCGTGTGTAATTTTACAGACAGTTGGCGATGGATTGTGTGAATGTATGTGTATAAGCTGTATAATTCTGCCTTTGTGCGAAGTGAGCGCATCTGTGAATCCTCCAAGTAGGCCGATTGTGTATGCGAGTGTGTGCGGGCCAGATCTTTCTCAAGATTTGCCACGCTGCTAATAGCTATTAATAGTGGGGTTGTCTGTGGCGCTTCCAAGGCTGGCCTTGACCCAAGCAGAATAGGTGTCCAGCCGGGCTGTGTCGCCTCCTCGCTGCACTGGCTGCCAGGCTCCCAGCCCAGCCTGTACCATCCAGAGACCACCCCCCCGACCCCCGACACACACACACACAGACACACACACACAAGCCGTGGCTCAGACCCATCACCGAGACACTGATCTGCAGGTGAGCTCAGCTGGAGATGGGAGCAATGGCAATGGAGAACACGTTAGCATGAAGAAAGACCCGAGAGTTTTTCCAATGGCCTCCGCCGTGTCTCTGTCAGTGAGACGTTAGGAGTTACAGGCTTACTGTACTCGGCACTCCGGGTTTCCATCGAGAGCCCCCCCCCCCCCCCCGAGCTCTTAAGACTAAAAACAATCCACGGCCTTCAGTTAAATCCCTCATCCGTTAATTAGTCGAGGTGAGTCTATGCCAAGTGGAAACTAAAGCCTGCAAACTACATCCTCTATGTATTAAGCTTCTCAGATCGATATATCCCTCTCTCATTCTTGCAGGCGAACACACAGCTCCTCCTGCCCCCCGAGAAAGTGGAAGTAACCAATTGCATTTACCGTAGTTACTGTAATTGTCGTTTTTGTGTGTATTTTTTTAAGGAAGTCACTTTCCTTTTACTTAAGTGTGTTTTCACTTAAATATTTTAGTTCATTAAATATCCATTACAGAGTACAACTGCTGTAGGCTCTGCTCCATAAGCACTGCATCAGAAAGTGGCCAATGGTAAACTGCATCTGCACAAGCATGTGAAGGAGCTTGGTTCATATGAGCCACCCATCCAGCTACAGCATTACTGGTTTGGGTTTACCTGGTTGGTGTCTAGCTAGTTGGATAGCTAGTAGCAGAGAAAACATAAGTAAGTTCAGTAATAAGTAATGTTCAATTTTTATTATCACTGAGGTACTATATTTCCTATCAAACAATAAATTGTGTTGATTCAAGCTTTACCTAATGCACTTTATTTTATGTTTTTTCTTAGTTTGAATTCCTTCCTCTTGTCCTTTTAGCATTGCATGGAAAAGCTCATACAGTATGTAACAATGTCTATTCTTTAACTCAGTGATTTTTTTTTTTTTTTATTAACTCGGTGACTTGGGAGTATATTTTAATGGGCTACGTTTTACTTAAATACACTTTCACACCAGTAATATTACTAAAGTAAGATTTAAGCAAAGTCACTTGTATTTGAGTATATTTCAGCACTTTTCATGACTAAAAAGTAGAGGACATCCTATCAGCAGTCTTATTCTGAAATGCTTGATCTTGAGATATAAGATGAGGTGCTCCGCTACACAGCACCGTTGTCTGCTGCTGCACTGTAGGTCAAGGAGGGGATCAAGACCACTCACTGTACCTCCACTCATCCTGCTGGTCCCAAAAATACAGCATGATGTCATGCCGATTCCAAACTTGGACTGCAGTAGCAGAAACAGGGTCATGTGTGCACTTGACTAATGCACTGCGAGAGAAAAGAGGGAGGGAGAGGAGTAAGAAGGGAAGAGGAGGAGAGTGAAGGGCAGTTTAAAATATTCAACCCCCGTTCCATTAACCAACCCTGTAGGGATGGGAACATGACCTCTCACGAGAGGGAGAGAGAGGGAGAGAGAGAGAGAGAGAGAGAGAGAGAGAGAGAGAGAGAGAGAGAGAGAGAGAGAGAGAGAGAGAGAGAGAGAGAGAGATGGTGCACTGTGGGAGTCGACCGCTTTCATCCTGCAGCCTTAAATCCAGCTCAGCATTTTCTCAGTGATGTCATCTTTTTCACTCTCACTTCACCCTCTTCACTTTCTCCCTCACCTCCATCTGCTCCCTCTCTCTCTCTCTCGCGCTCACCGTCCTTCCAGTGCTTTCTCTCTCCCGTCTCACACGCACCCTCGCTCGCTCACCCTCCCTCACCCTCCCACTACGCCTACGATGCATTAAGATAAACGGCGCTTCTTATAGTGCACCGGTAGATCCCTATAAATCTGTAAGCCGGGGAGGAAGGAGCCTCCGAGTCACCGGGGCTCAGCTGAAAGGAGGATGTGCCGGGGCTCGCTCGTCTCTCTCCGCATACCTCCATCCTTCCTTCCATCCTTCCTTCCATCCTCCCCGTCCCCTCGCTCTCCGGCCAGACAGCATCTTCTGACAGGCAGGGAGAACACTGTGTGAACAAACAGGGAAATGGCTGCCAGCTGCATGAACAGGGGGGGTGGTGGGGTGGGGTGGGGGGGGGGACGCATTGTGCTTGGAGCTTTTTACTGGGTATGAGGAGAAGGGAGAGGCATGGGGAGAACATGGGGGGGGGGGGGGGGGGGGGAGAGCAGCAGGAGGAGGATAGGGACAGATTATTGCTTGGCAGACGCCAGCGGTAGATTTCCCAACTTTCATGTGGGGTCCGCGCAGGCCGTGAGGAGAGAGAACAGGAATTTTGCCTCTCTCTCTCTCTCTCTTTCTCTCTCTCTGTGTTGGTTCAGCAGCTGTTTTTCTGGAGGTCCAGACTGGGTGACAAGAGTGAAGGAGCAGAGAAAGGAGGGAAATAAGAAAAGTGAGAAAGAGGGCAAGAAGAGAAGAAACAGGAGGCTTGTTTGGTTCTGAATCAAACTGCTTTACAGCGACGCAGGGGGTGAGTGGTTCCAGGCAGCAGACGACGGGCCAACACGATCAATATTGACATTCTCCTTAGTGATAGCTGAGTTGGCCGGGTGAGGTCAGGGACCGGACTCTGGACGAGCAGGCCGGCATTAGTGGTCACGGCTGGGGGACACTTACTGTAACCTTGGCCTCTCAGCACAATGGAGTTTGTGAGCGAGCCCAGGAGCCCTCCCCCCAACCTCACCCTCCCCCACCCTCCCCCCCTATACGGGGCCCTATTACCGTAAGAGAGCTCAGTCCTCCAGTGGCCCGATTCAAACACAGATCATTACTTTGTCAAAACAGCTACCAGACCACGCTGGCACACGCTCAGACTAGCTTGTGTGGCGAACGGCGTTTTTCAAAAAAAAAAAAAATGCCAGTTCTTGAAACGCAGCAGAGATGAGACGAGGAGAATACATGCAACAACAAAAAAAAAAAAAAAGTAAAAGCACGGCACTTTTGGACTAGTGACCATTTATTAGTTCTTCCTCCAACAGCACTTACAGGGAGCCACATTCACTGGCAGGTCCCACACACTAGACTAACACACACACACACACACACACACACACACACACACACACACACACACACACACACACACACACACACACACACACACACACACACACACACACACACACACACACACACACACACACACACACACACACACACACACACACACACACACAGCACAATCTTCGTCTCAGAGTTCCAGCAAAGAGGTGCTACCGCAAAATAACAAAACGCTCCAACAAATTCCATGTCGTTGCTTTATTGAAACAACATCTCAATTGTTGTTTACCTAAAGTGGTCAATTAATCCAAGGCAAACTCATAAAAGAGGAAAGGCTGTGGGTTGTCCAGGTCGTCCAATCCAACTGGCTGCGAGTCAGGGCTACTAGGGATACCACACTATACCACTCCACAGTGTGGCAGAGCGAGGGAAGGGAGCCTGCAGAGGTAAAAAGGAGGAGTAGGAGAAGGAAGAAGGAGAAGCAGGAGAAAGAGAGCGACAGTAGGAGGAAGGAAAAGAGAGGGGAGGGGAGGAGGAAAGGAAAACCCTGAGGAAGAGGAGGAACAAAGAAGGAGGAGGTGCTGAGGACGGAGAGTGCCAAGGAGGAGGAGTAAGGGAGGAGGAGGAGGAGTGAGAGAGGGAGAGAGAGAGAGAGAAAAAGAGAAGAGAAGAAGGAGGTAGAACAGGAGGAGGAGGAGGAGGAGGAGGAAGGAGAGGAGGTCATCTGAGGTGATGGAGATTCTGTACGGTGGGCTGGTTTCTAGAAACATGGAGCCAGGCCACTCTCCTCCTCCTGTGGTTCTGTTCTGGCTCGGGCTACTGGACTGCAGCCTCACACACACACACACACACACACACACACACACACACTCTCTCTCTCTCACACACACACTCTCACACATACACACACACACACACATCTCCAGTCTCTCGCACACATGCCTATTCTTCTCTCCTACACACTTTGGAGTATTACTTACAGAAATAGAATTTGCACATGATATCAGCACAGACGCGTTATGAATCAATACATCGTTTGTCCCGACAAATAAAAAAAAACGCGTGCGGACGCGTTTTGACGCGCGCCGACTTCCGGGTCAGCGGGTTTGTCCTCAGAGTCCGAACCACTCGGTGACCCCTCCCCTCCTGGGGTCAGGTTTCTGCCTCTGCTGCTCGTCCTCCATGAACTTCTCCTGCATCTCCTCCATGGAGCCCTCGGCCGGCGTCCTGTCCTTGTCCGGGAAGATGTCAGGGAAGGTGAAAGTCTGGCCCTGGCCCTGTGGGGGGGGGGGGGGGGGGGGAGGCAAAGAGAGAGAGAAATGAGCGTAGAAACCAACCAGGTTTCCTACCTGACAAGAATGGACTTGATGTGATTCTTTATTGAGCTTGAGATGAATAAATTGTACGTGCAAATTGAAAAATGTCATTGTCCTTAAACCATTTAATTCTTTGGATGGAGTAGGAGGGAGACGTTCATCTGGAATTCAGGACACCACTGTCATTCGCTCTCTATCTCTCTTCCAGTTGCACAAATGCTTTCTTTCTGGCATTCAATTTCTCCAACTCTCTCCCACATTTAATCTCTCATCTCTCTCCATTTCTCTGGTCTTGATTTATTCAGAGGGAGAGGATGGTATCCATTATTTAGTCCATACCAGCCCATCTCTGGCCATGTCTAATGCATCACCGGCCCACCATAGCCTGTCAGCCCGCCATAGAGTACAGTGTACACACACACACACACACACACACACACACACAGAAATAACAGGTCAATGAGTGCAGGCATGCACACGTATCTGTCTATCCCTCCCAGCCTCTCTCATGGATACCTGGCAGCATGAATTTACTGTTAGCCGTCATATCTGGTGCCAAATCATTAGTGTTTCTGAATGACTCAACTTACTATGTAATGCCTGATCATAACTTCAGATGATAAAACTGTATGGACGCATGCGCGCACACACACACACACACACACACACACACACACACAGCCGGACACATTGCCGTGGTGTGGCCACAGAGGGAACAGTCTATTTCTTTTAAAGCCACTTTGGGGATAACCCAGAACAGCAGACCTTTCACAGCTTCTCACACCATCTTCCCCCTCTCTCTCTCTCTCTCTCTCTCTCCACACACACACGTCACACACATCCACACTTACCATAAGAATTTCCCCACGGTGATCGTTATTAAGCTTACCTTGTATTTACCGAACAAAAGCCTCCGTTTCTCAGCCGCTGATGCTGAAACGGGGGTTGCGTGAGCGATAAACTTATCAATTATC